>JAAXCT010002751.1:0-57851 GCA_012490785.1 Eragrostis nindensis
TCCCTTGTTCTCTGCGCCTCTGTATTTAAAATCACCATTTACTTTTTCGTTTTTGGGTCGAAAACACCATGATGATTGCATATTCATAACGTGCCCATACAGGAGTGCACCATGCACTTAACCCAGACCCCTACAGAGGTGTTTTTTGGTTCAGATGGAGAAAAGTATGCTAGAGGAATGTTCAGGAGATCATCGAGTTTGGGACTACAGGGAGAGTTGGTGGTTTCATTTCAGAAGCCATACAGGTTTGTCACATCAAGCATCATCTCCATCATCATTCAATGGAAGGTGAATCATTCTCTAATAATTGAAACCTTCTTTTCTGAAGGGAGTTGGCGGAATAGTGGAATTGGCGCCAGGATACTTGCCTGCAGCGTACATGCGGTAAGGAAGCTGGGCCTCTGTATCGCTGACGAAGTTCAGGCCGGAGTTGCACGAACGGAAAGCCACTTCTGGGGATTTGAAGCGCAAGGTGTGATCCCAGACATCGTTACAATGGCAAAGGTGAAGTTTAAAAATCCACCGACAATGTTCAGACTCCATCCTGTTCATGATGTCTAATCGGCTCACCTATTATACCTGTGGTGCATCAAACCAATACTCACATGTTCCTGTTCTTGATCTTCAGGGTATCGGAAACGGCATACCAATAGGTGCTGTTGTGACAACTCCTGAGATCGCGCAGGTCTTGACCCGCAGAAGTTACTTCAACACATTTGGCGGTAACCCTGTCAGCACTGCAGGCGGGCATGCTGTTCTCAAAGTACTCGAGAAGGAAAAGCTCCAGGAGAATGCGTTTATTGTAGGCTCCTATCTGAAGGAACGGCTTAACATTCTAAAAGAAAAGCATGACAGTAAGTACTTCAATGGAAATACGAAATCATTGACACTGCAGACATTTGAATCATTTCACTACTCCCGACTCAAATTTTACCTGTCTGTTCTCTAGTCATCGGTGATGTTAGAGGACGAGGCTTCCTTCTTGGAGTTGAGCTGGTGACGGACCGCCAAGCCAAAACCCCGGCCAAGCTGAGATATCTCATGTCATGAACCACATGAAAGGTGCGCGCTTTGAGCTTTGACGCCCAGTCCAGGTCTGCAGCTAGATACAGAACTATGTCTCTGATCTGGGGCCTCTTTTCTTTTTCCCTGAACAGAGATGGGCGTGTTGGTTGGGAAGGGTGGCTTCTACGGGAACGTGTTCAGGATAACACCACCGTTGTGCTTCAGCAAAGAGGACTCCGGTAAGATCCGCTTCTCAGGCTATTTGTTAACAAATTCAAGTAGATCTGAAATATCCGTAATTTTACCATGGAATGATGAACAACGTCGCGTTGCAGACTTCTTCATCGAAGTGATGGACATTGCACTCTCGAAGCTGTGAGGCAGGGCGAAGCTGCTACCATGCACATCCTTTGATCAAATCGCATGGGGTCGCTATTCATAAATAAGAGGCGATTTGTGAGACAGCACCTCGTTGTCTCATAATCTGTCTTGGCAAACCCATGAAGGCCATGATGCTCACCAGCTCCAGCTATCCAAACTGCAGTTCGTAATAATTCGGCTTGTCATTATGTATCCCCTATGACCAACATTAAGTTCTTAATAATGATTCGTATGTGCCACTTTCTCAACGTTATTTTCCAGTTATTATCCTGAAAACAAACCACTGTCAATGCTAAGGGTAACAAAAACAGTGATTCGCAGTATAGTCATGAAGCAGTTAAACCAGAACCTTAAAATGTATGAGCATTGAATAAATGTGCAATGATTCAACATGCTCAACGGCAACGAAATAGACAATAGCTGGCTGTTATGTTATATTAACAGGTCACCTCACGAGAATGTCATTGGTCATCCCAGCCGTGATACTCTACATCTCTATAAAAATACACAAGCTGCAAACCAGAAATTAATCAATGTAACCAACATGGGAGCTCGGATATACAACAAATTCACATCAAGGCAAACGACAATACCTAATCAAACTATGAGGATCTAAATTTAGACTTGGGAGACCTATTTCTTTCCACCTATCATAGGCTGACCACCACCCTTTGGGCTAGGCATGCTGGTCGATCTATTCATCTTATTTCCTGTACCGAAACTCTTCACATCAATCAAATCACCGAATAAATTGTCCGGCATGTAGTATGGTTTGGGAGCCACAGCTGGAGCTTCTTTCGGCCGCTGATTCCCGTTCATTCGAGCATCTGATGGTATGCTCAGACCATTGTTTGTTTGAGAAGCATAAGGGTTGTACATTTGCATCGCCCTGGAGGTTGGAGGTGACACATGTTGCAGTGAAGGAGTAGCATACGAAGGTGGCGGAGCAGAATAGGTAGCTGTAGGGGTAACAGAAGCAGCAGGAGGGTTTGGCATTTGGTATGTCGCGGGCTGAAAAGGATTTGTTGAGTTGGCAGTTGCAGGCATAGCCCACGGTGGTGCTGGAAAGCTAGATGCATACTGTGAGTGTTGAGTCGGATATGCTCCAGGTTGTGTACCCTGTCCGGTTTGGGCCCAAGGTGCAACATAGTTGTTGTATGGAGCATATCCCTGGTTTGTTGGATAAGCCTGGTTGTTGGAAGCGTAATTTGCCCCTTCAACAGCAGCAGGCTGATGGTTTGGTGGTACTTCTGTCCCGTTTGACACGGGACTCTGCTGAGAGCCATTTTGTGTTGAAGAATCTTGAGATGCTTCAGGAGGACTGTACAAGGTGAGGCTGAGAAGGTCAATCATATCCTGCTCTTTTGTCCTAGTACCACTAGAAGGAGTTGAATCAAGGGGGACAAGTGCATTGCTTGCAACCGAAGATGAGACTTCTGAAAGTGCTGGATCAACAGGTACAAGAGCTTGATCACCAGCACTGGATGACGCCTCATCGCTGCTTACCACAGATTTGTTTTTTCTGCAAATACGTAAACAAGTATTAGTTGCTAATCCCCTTGCAAAAATAAAAGAAATCAGGAAAGTGTAGACTCTCTAATGCCTGCCTCGTACAGGCGACCGAGTACCTTTTTGCTAATTGAGCAAATTCATCATCTTCATCTTCATCCGGAGCTTATCCTTCGCAACTGGAGGAGTCGATGGCTGTGGCACTGGGTCCTCTCTATGTAACTCTTCTCTACTAGTCATTTCAACTGGCAATGGAGAACCAGAAGCAATGGCATCATGTTTGGCCAGTATGCTCTGTAAGCGATCATTTATTTCTAGGCCTTCCTTTAATAGCTCCTCATCCCTAATTTCAACAGGAACCACAAAGTTAGCTCTGTATACCGAATGCAGATATGTATAATCTGAGTGATCAACTTACCCTGTGGAACTGACAAACTGCATGACCTTTTGTTGATTTGAGCGGCATTGGCTTACAAGATCTGTGATGATTTCATCTTTAACAGCCATGCGATCAACAGGATTCAAAGCGTTCACCATATCAGACAGTAGTTCTGTTGCATTCCTAATATTGTTCAAGCCTTCCAAACTGAAAAAAGAAAGAAACAAATAAAAGGTTAAAGGCATAAAATGCAGCAATGAAAGAGCAGGGAGCTAGAATTAGAACAAATAGATAAGCCAGCGCTATGGAAGATTGGAACCTCAAAGTTTGAACATCAGATGTCATCCTCTCATTCAGACTACCAGTAGGATATCTAGGTGAACCGTAGGCTTGAGAATGCTGTGTTGCGGGAGGAGTAAATATTGGAGGAGCATCTGCAGGGCGGCGTGGGAACATTACTCCTGATCTCTGAAAATGATTTCGCCACAAGAAAACACGATCAAATTTCGGTCCATAATTCCCTAAAATGTAAAAATCTAAATAAGTATATGCCGCTGTGTCGCGAATATTTCTTGCAGGGCAGGATTTAGCTTCAAAACGATTTATGACAACTTGATTTCACAGCACAGTGCAAAGTTCATCATAATGGAAACATTAGTCCACCAGGCTAACATAGTTTTTGTTTTCATACCTTTAGTTCAATGTATGCCCAGTAATACTGTGGATACTTGCCTCCAGGTCCGCCAAATGCCTCTTGCCATGAATCCAGAAGTAATAACGCTTTATCCCTCACTTGCATATCGTGCTGCAAGTATATTCAGAAATCCAAAACTGTAACCATCATGTTTTCCGTAAAAAGGAAAATGTACAGTAATTCATGGCGGACTACAACAGATCCACAAAGCGAAGTGGCCTAGTGCCACTACTATGATCTGAGCAAATGCCAAGTGCAAATATGAGCTTTGTAACCTTTGTTCATATGTTTACAGACAAAAAGTTACTTGAATGAAGAATCATGTTTCAACTAGAACACAAATTTAATAATTTACTGATGAAATGAGTTATTGGTAAAATGGAAATAAAGACATATATTGAACTCAGTGGAAACTAAGGAAAATGTGACCTGAATGGCCAAACTGATTCTGTGACCGCTCAAGGTACTGGTCAGCTAACTTTAAACAACACTAGTACAATTAACCTTAGCAGCTCTGCTGATCAATCTATTATTGGTGAATACACCTGTAGTTAGTGGATAATCACTCTAAAGGCCTATGTGACACTTATTGGTGAATACACATGTAGTTAGTGGATAATCACTCTAAAGGCCTATGTGACACTTATTGGTGAATACACATGTGGTTATTGTGAATAGCGCAAAATGCATAGGTGCCTTCTGTAATACGCAAATAAAAAATTTGCAAACTATCAAACATATACAATGAAAAACAAGGTGAAAAAATAACTTTTCAGTATCCTTCGCCGTTGTAAAGGTTACCAAATCAAAGTTTTTAACAGTCTTACCCATTACAGTAATATATTATCTTGAAAAGGAATATCCATCTATGACTATGTTATATGTTTCTTAAGTCAATTAAACTATACTTGGTTCTCTTAGAAAACTTAAGCACCGGGACAATATCAACAAGAGAGGGAACGAGGAGAGTACCCTCTTCTGGACAAGTTTGACCATTTCTTGCAAAATATGCTGCTCAACGACTTCGAAATGAACATATTCACCACAGTTCTTCATCATAGTCTCCAACAACTGCAAAGATATGGCGAATTGTATGAAGAACAGTTGAAAATACCAGTAGCTGAGATTAGTTCTAACAAAGTGGAAGTTGTAAAAAAGTTATTTCAACAGGATATATTACAGAAATATCACTCATGAAAGCATGAATTAAATAGTGCGCACCGTCAAGGTAAAGAATTGAACTTTAGGGTCCTTATTCTGCAACCGCTTCTTCACTGCTTTTACCACATCCTTTGTTTGCCTGTTTCAGATTGACAACACATTACTCCTCAGCATGTGAAATCATAAGTAAAATTATGCAAGTTAGTGTGTGTATGGCTCTCATCGATAAGATTTAATTGATATAGTATGGCTACATTTTATTTAAGGACGTATTAGGATCTTAAAAGTCAAACTTCAAAAGTTTGACAAAAAATTAATCAAATTGTATCAACCTATTAGTAACAATTGATACCATATTGTAGGAGATTAATGGTCACAAGGTACTTCTAAAGACCTTTTCAAATCCTAATACGCTCAACAGAGGGAGTACTCTCTCCGTTCAGTATTCCGGCCAAACAATTTGGCTTGCGGCCAGCACAAAGTCCCTGTCTGAAACGACAACAAATCCCGAACAGAGTATAGCTTAACAGTTAAGCCTTTGTAGCCTACTGAAAGATAAACCATATTCTGCGGAATAATGCAACCTCGTGCAATATGCAACTTCAAATAAATGTCTTGAGTTCAACATAGTTAGCCAGTACCCAACAAAATAGACACATTCATATTCATTTTAATTGTGAGCAAGGAGCACTTTTACCAGTTGTGCAGGTACTGAAAGCAGACCAGGAATCTCTAAAAGCAGCACCATGTGTAGTAAATAAATAAATAAAGGAAGAACAAAAGCACCAAGCAAGAATTTGCATTTAGCACCAATTATGGCCCTTTATGAAACCGTACCTCGGTGGAGTCAGGTAGGACTTAACCTGAGCTCAAGCTAGATCCTCAACTCGTCTGAAACCATAGCCCTATGCTAAAGCTTATATGCTACAACATCTCAATTCGTCCCAAGCCATGGCCCTATGCTAAAGCTAATATGCAAAGTCGTCAGCTTAGTGCCTGATGCCCTTCATTTTCATACTAATCGACACCAAAATGAGGTAACCTAAAGCGACATGTGCCCGAGGCTATTTCCTGATAAATTATCTTATTAAGAATTCGCGAACCAGCAAGAATACCCAAAATTGCTCCAAAATTTAACCCAAAACCGCTTAATCAATTGGGTCAACGGCCCCCCAATCGAAAACCCCACTCGCTCCAGCAACGCGAAACAAGAAAATTTCCCCACGCTTGCTAGCAGCTAGCTCCAGCCTCCCGTCTCAATTGCCCGCACAACCATCGAAACAGTCCAAGGCGCAGCAAACCCCAGAAAGCGAGAAGGAAAGGAGGGCACATGGCGGGAAGGAGGGAGGAGGCGATCGCTCACCAGCGGTCGGCGTTGAGGGTGTCGCAGATTTCGAGGTTGACGGCCCAGTCGGGCCCCTGCAGCAGGTGGCTCGTCGCCTTGTCCACCCGCGACGCCGCCGGCAGCCGCACCGGGGGCGGGCCCGTCGCCACCGGGTACATCGCCTCAGCCGCCCTAGCCGCCTCTCTCGCCGCGGACCAAACGCTTGCTCTGCGGATTCCGGCGTGGCTCGGGAGTCGTGCGCGATACGGAGCTCTAGGAATTCTTCAATCCGCAAGGGAGGAGGAAGAGGAGAGGGCAGGTGGACTTGGGAACTGGAAGAAGCAAAGAAAGGGCGAGGCTTGGGTGTGCTTATCTACTTCGGACTCGGCGAGGTACGTGTATGACGGGTGGGTCCGGGGCCCAAATGGCAGTGAAGATGTTTATTGGGTTATTATTAGAAGGAATAATAGGTGGACCGGAGATGAAGTCTTACCGGTTTGGGTTTATAAGCAGTTTTGGTCAGGGGTTTATCCTTTGACGGCTGGCCGTTAGTACTTGCATCACCATTGAGTTCAGTTCAGAGATTTGTCTGTTGTTTCTTGTCATCTACCCACTACTGCGGATCAATCAACAATCATGGTCAAAGCACGTTTACAGGTTCAGGAGTAAAAAATGGACGACGTGTTTTGTCATGTTGAAAGTTGCTAACGGAACATCTTGCTTCTCAGCGAATCCAGATAGCTCCATTGGATTATTGAAATTTAGGTAAAATCCATCAGGTTCAAATTTTATTTCTCAATCCTAATCAAATGAGTATTTCAGAACGGTTTTTTTTTTTTTGTCGACAAGAAGGTGAACTCATTCAACATAATCAAGATGAGCTAGTGTCTATTTTATTAGAGGGTGTATGCGTAGTTCATCGTGAATTCTATGCACGATATTATCACACTAATTTGGTTAGTTATTAGTTGAGCATTAATGTCGAAGGTATCGCAACATTAAAAATCGGTGCCATAGAGGTTAAAGTACATACTCGCTACTTTTGATGAATGCACTTTTATGATGCTTGCGGATAGCTTTTACACAAGTTATCGACATATAGGAATTCGACTACCTCATCACTGTGTGAAGGAAAAGCATGAAAAAGTAATATATAACATATGAATGCTAGTATCAAAATCATGGGTTCAAGGTAGGACCTTGATGTTTGGCCCCAATGTTCTCTGTGGGCGTGGCAGCATCACGCGTTTAGGCTTGCCACAACCTGTCTAGCCTATCCTCCCAACGCGGCACGTAACAATCCCTTCCAAGCTTCCATCCAGCAAGGCCCAGCCGAAAAGATTCCCCGGTCGACTCTTGCCGCCGCTAATCAGAAAAGATTAATACGGATAACGAGCACCGAAGCTGCGCTGGTACCCGTCGCGGCACCTTATTTAAACCAACAACTCCGCACGAATCATTAACTATAATCAAACGGAGGGCACGTCGTCTTGCTTCCTGCGGAGGGCTAGGACGGAGGAAGACAGCGTTGACTTTGTTTGCTTGCGAGGAGGTTGCTTTCAGCCGCACGGCGCCATCTGAACATTCTTCCATCTGCGCGGCTGCGCGCTCTCCCTCCCTCCCCTTCCCAGTCGCCGCCAAAGCTGAACGAATACATCTGTTTGTCACGGTTTTTATGCGGCTGGTTTCATCGATGTTCGTCAAAACCGGTCGCTTTTAAGGTGAGTCGTGTATTCGTGGACACAGGACTCGGGCAGCTGGCCTGGTACCTTGCAAATCCAAGTCCATCAGTAAGCCCCCTGGGTCCTGGAGTCCCAAAGGATCAGCTGAGAGAGCGAGGCATACTCCTGATATGTCTTCACCTAGTGACATCCATCACAGTGTGTCACGAAACCCGCTCAATCAAAACACTGATCAAAAGCCGCCCATTCATGTGGTTTGTGTATCACAAAATCCATCAACAGTTTATCTCCCCTATGGACACCGATGGACATCAAACTTTGGAATTCCACATAAACATAGATATACGGTTTTGTGATAAACGGAAGGACTTTGATGGCTAAAACCTGCCACATGCTGGTCCGGCACTATGTCAGATACTCTAACGTCGAAGTATCTGGCAGACAATCAGATTGTCCGGCCAAATAATAAATCTTGTGGAATTTAAACTAGCTAAAGATTCTAGTAGTTCTACTTTAATTAAAAGACGAGTATTGTTGCTACGAAGATGATATATAAAATAGATACACTAGGAATTAGATACGCGAGTAGATTGATGCGATTATGTAAAGCATAATTTAAAATATTATATGTTTTTGTATATGTATATTGTATTAAATCGCGTTACATTCATGTTTTGTATATGCTTATATATATTGTATAAATCCACGCTATATTCTAATTGAATGAAAATATTTTAAACCAATAATAAAAATAAAAATAATATGTTTCAAACTATATATCTTGGGCTGAAGCATCTGTTAACGGCCAAAGCAATCATTGAAGCAGCTGGACAAGCAACCCAAACCTCTGGTTAGCAGTTGAGGATTTCCTATATATAGATTGACCTACAAGAGTCAACTTATAGATTAGTGTTTGAGATTTGTGGGGTGGAGGGAGGGAAGCCTAAGAGTGTGCCACGTGTCGCGATCTGATTGGGGTCGGTGGGATGGGAGAAAAAGAACCGATTTCAACATTTCAAACGCATTTTTCTCCCAAACCGTAAGTTTGTTTTTGAATCCATTTGAACCATCATGTTGTTTAAAATTAATGCTACAAAATGAGATTCAATATGATTATTTTTTGAAATTTCAATTTTTTGTCAATATTTTGAATTTGTACTGTGTCAACATTTTGTTTGTACTATGTCAACATTTTTTTTGTTACTGGATCAACAATTTTTCAAAATGTTGACTGCATGTTTTAAAAATTGTGAAATATGTTTACTGAAATGCTGGCCTTTAGTTTCAAAATGTTGACGTCTAAGTTGGGCTGGGCTGTTCAAATTTGTTAGGCTACTGGGCCGATCTACGGCTTGACAATCTTAGATTGATCTGTATATAGGAGTTCCCAGCAATTGGAGGCACTACAGCGGCAGCGAACATGCCTCTACCAGGACCACCCTCTTGATCCATCATGACTTCTATGTCCAATAGGCTTCCATTTTGGGTAATTATTTTCATGTACTAATTTATGTTCTTGTATATGTTGTAGCCTGTAGGATAGAATGCTTATTATATCTACAAAGGTCATCCTAGTGAAATTAGAACATCATTTGTTTGTGAATAACATTGATAATATTTTGTTTCTATAGGAAATAATATATTTATTAAGAGAATCATAACTTGTATCTTCTTGTAAGCTTATACTTTACAGTAAAGGGAATGCATGTCAACTACTCTCTTTTCGTAGCTAATGACTATACTTGATATGATAATGTTGAAACAATTAGTGATGAATGTTTTGACATGTTCTATTAGCTAGGCAGGAGCGCCGACTCTTCTTGGCTCCGTAAATCAGACATTATCAGTGTGTTATTTACTTGTAACTTGGAACTTGTCTACAAATGTGTGGTTAGTCTATGCTCTTATTTTCCACCCTTTTTTATTCTTGTGTACCTTCTATTTTCTCCTTCTTGCCGTACTGTTCTACAAGGCCGTTCTTATTGGGCTGAAAAGTTGTATGTGTAGGCATTTTATGACAACTGCGTGCTTCGTTCACTACAAGAAAGCCGATTTTTCCTGAGGGTGTCCTATTTTCGTGAGGGGAAAGATGAACCCACACGATAATTACTATTTAACGTGAGAGTTGCCCAAAACCGTCACGATAATTAGTTTTCGTGGCGAACTGCTCAGACCCTCACGAAAATCATCTTTTTCCTGGCGGCCACCACATTTTCCTGGCAGTCCACCGCCACAGTGAAAAGGAAACAGGCAGCCCGCGGGCGTGATTTCGAATTGTTTCGGCGGGATGCGAAGAAATAGTTTTGGCCACCAGATAAATCTACCACCCAGCTCCCAGCCTTATCCTCAACTCTCTCAGTCTCAAAGCTTATCCTCTACGGTCCATGGCCGGACACACCAATCTCCCTCAGTCCCCAATCTCTTCCTCGCTCTCTCCTCTCAACCAGGGGCAACACGGCCTCAATGGCGGCGGCCGAGTGCGGTCTCCGACGAGCGCTGCCGGGTGCGGCCGAGCGCGGCGTCGACCACGGCGGCGCGGGCTTGGTGACCTCGGCCATGGCGGCGCAGCCGAGTACGACCTCGGCCACAACGATGCGGGATTCGCGACCTTGGCCATGGCGGCGCGGGCTTGGCTTCGACATGCGACGACTTCGACCACGGCGGGCGCGGGCTTCCACGAGCACAACCTCGGCCTCGGCGAGTAGGGGCTTCGACGGGGAAGCTCGGCGACCACGCGCACTTGTTGAAAGTATTTTTGATCGAGTCTCCTTTCGGTGTGTACATTAGCTCTGTATTTCAGCTGTTAGTAAGGCACTTCCTATCTGTGATGTACATTTTGTAGCGATTAAATCTGTACATGTGTGAATGTTGTATGCTTCTGATTCTTACGATAATGAGAATATACAATGATTCAATTCCAGCTTATGAACCAGAAATATAAATTGGGATCTTTGTTCTCTTTGACCAGTGATGTAAGTATATAAGATGCATGAGCAAATGTTTAACCAATGATGAATATAATATAGGGCGTATTAGGTTGATGAACAACCAATTTTCCTGAAGGCTAACCTATTTTCCTGGCGGCTTCTCCCCGTCACGAAAATCTTTAACCATGTGTGCTGGCCGCCAGGAAATTGTGCTTATAAACCTGGCGAGCTCTTATTTTTCGTGACGGGCAAGCCCTCATGAAAATTTTTCCTGTGAGCCAACCATCACGATAAAGTAATTTTCGTGGCGCCAAATTCGTGAGTGATTTTGCGTGACGGTAGACCTACGGGAATCATTTTCGTGGCGTGTTTCCCTATTTTCGTGAGGGTTTCTGGCTCACACGAAAATTCGGTTCTGTGGTAGTGGTTTCCTGTAGCACAAAAAATATCTTGACACCAGAACATCAAATATAAATATCTTAGTTTTGTGATGAAAATAGAAATATCTTATTAAGTAGTAGTCCTGATGTTTTTGAATATGCTATGTCAAATCTACCTGTCGTAGCAGCTAGTTTGTTTTCCGAGAATTTAAAAATTCGACTAGGGAGGAGAGACATTCATCCTAGCATTGTTTGATAGTAGAAGCTGAGAAGCAAACCCAGCGTATACAGCCAGTAGTTTTTATTGCAGGGTGTGGAATATAAGGTTTGCATTGTACATTTTGACGTCCCGTATGTATAACTGCAACCCTACATGCGTACTACAAAAATAAGAAAAAAACAATGATTTATTCCGCCATTGGGTGTACTACCACTTGCGGAGCTTGGTTAGGGCCAGAGTGAGCCATGCCCCGCAACGCCCCCAACAAAAACTCTATTGCTTGACAGTAAAAGGCTATTGTTTAATGAGATTTAAGCATAATTAGCATGGCTGGCCTCCCTATACTAATCAGGTCAAGCTCCCCCACACTGCCTGCTACTAGTATCACAAGTCTGTTCTGACGCATACTACTAGTAGTACACTGGCTTGCAGTGGTATGATCAGTGCAGAGACCTCCAAAGTGTGCGGATACACACACCATACTGCAATAGAGTAAACGGACCGAGTTATGCGTCAATTTTTGGGGCAAAACATTGTGGCATATGTAGCAGTCTGAACTATTGTTATTCGAATTTGATGATCTCTACATTCTTTATCTGCTTTTTTTAGCTAGCTTTGAGGATGTCATGTCGATATTACAGTTGAAGTAATAAGACATACTTAGAGCCCGTTTGGTAAGACTTTTCAAGGTGCACCTGACATACTTAGAGCCCGTTCTATAAGAAGCTAGGTAAACAGTCAAAAAAAAGAAAACAGATTTTGTTCTCTCATCAAGGCGCGCTTCTCAACTTTGTATTAGAAACTAAAAGCTAAAAAACATACTAGCTTCTTATGACTTCTTTCACCCAAGTTGTTTTTCTGAAAAAGTTATCAGAGAATCTATTTTTTAGAGAAGTCGTTTTTCTGAAAAAGTTGTTTTTCTGAAAACATAGCTTCTTATGACTTCTTTCACCCAAAATGTCTACTGAACACACCTTTATATCTATCAGGCGACACACCCTCGGTCGGAGTAACTTCACATGGATAATAAACTAGCTAGCTAATCGCTGCTTCAACTTTACGAGTGACAGTCGATGCATGTTTCGCACGAGCATAGCAGAAACATACTATAGCACATATTTATTAAAAAAAAACTGAACACTGCTGTAAATATCCATATATACAGGCTTGATTATTGCAAGGTAAGTTAAAATTAAGAATTGATAACCAGCTGACAACTAGAGCGCATATACTAAAAAGATAAGTGATGAGACCACCAAGGCCGTGCTAAACTGAAACCTGAGAGCAGTGGTAACAAGAAGAAACAGATAAAGAAAATTTGACATTTTTGTGCAATCGCTGAACAACCTTTAAGGCCCTGTTTGGAACGCAGGAATTTTACAGAAAATAGTTCAATTCTCGCAGGAATGGGGAAGAAATCTTCCATTCCAAACGGGGCCTAAAACCGTGGTTGAAATAAATGATGGACCAGCTTGCGCATGACTTCTGATAACAATATAGGATGTAATAGAAGATGTGGAACAATGTAGCGTAATTATATGAAGTAAGTACAGCAATAGTGGTGATTAGGAGCCTGCATGCTCAGACCCCAGTGCGGCAGTGGCAACACTAAATAACAGACACATATATGTGGTACTTCCGGTTTCCCTCTCGGGTTGTTTTAGTTGCTTTCCATTGCTTAGTGTTCTCTCTAGCTTATCCAACTACTTATCGGTGCTTGCACCGTCCATTCGCTTATCAAAGAATGTGAAAAGAGATTTACTGTTTACAGCTCAAGCATTATTGCATGGTACGGAATGTGCTGGTGAGCTTGGAAAAGTCTTTCTCATTTTCATGTAAGGGTGCTGATGGAAGTTCTAGCTTGCCATAACTGATCTAACAATATGAATGTGGTGGTAGCGCTGCAGAATACAATTCAATATGAAGTTAAAAAGAACCAACAATAAACACCATTGTTTGGGTCCATCTGTCAGAAAGGATACTGTTTAATTAGCTAGTGAAAACAGATGTGGTTCTATACACTTCAAGCAATCCATATCCAAATATAGTGTTTTTTGAAACAACACATACGAAGAACGAAGGTATACATCTACGCAATGATACCACACTGTTTCATACAGATTATACAGCCAAAACCTGCTAATGTACTTACTATTTTGCTTTACTGGCACAAAAGTGGACACCGAAAGGGGCACACCAAAATGGAGGACAACAGAAGAACTGCACAGTTTGTTATCCCTTGGGAAGTTGTGCACTTTGCCAAGCCTCACAAACAAAAAACAAATCAGCTGGCAAAGAATCAAATTCCATCAACTTAATTAACTAGCCTAAAAAGTATCAATTAGTTGAATAAAAAAGGCTAACGATATCAGAAAACTAGCAAATTGAGGGTAGCAGCGAACTGTGTGTGAATTTGGTTTTCCACCAACACGGCAAGTCTATGAACCTCATAGAATCATCAAAAAAAAAAATTTGAGCAAAAGAGAACCAAAACAACATAATCAAGCCAAAACCCTGTGGAGACGAGCATGCACCCCGATCGAAGCTCAAAAGGTACCTTTGCACTGGTACAAGATGCGCAGGCGAGGCGCGCACGATGGAGAAGGAGGGCACATGCATCAGCTTGCTCCAGGAGCTAGCGAGCCGGCGGGCGGCCGGAGGCGACCAGCCAGCCCCTTGGCTTGCTGCGGCGGCGAGAGCCGGCCGGAATGCCAAACCTGCCGGGGTGAGGTAAGCATCATGCACGTGCCCTGCTTCTCCACCTCGCGCGCCTCGCCATTCTCCACCGTATCATCGGAGCTTCTCCATGCCGTCCGGAGACGACGGTGACCATATGTACCTCTCCTCCTCCTCCAATCCAGCAGCCACCTGTTATATAATGCTTTGAAGACTGGTTTAATTAAGCACCACGTACGCAGTATACTGGTAGTACTGGTAGCTGCCTAGCTAGGTGTAGTGGAGTGGTAGTTTGGTGCCGCTGCTTGGCAGAAATACGCATGTCTCAACACTTGAACAGTGCAGTCTACTAGAAGTCGTGTGGAGAGAACAGGGTTAATAATCCAACAACCTTGCTCACCGGTAGGGTCCAGGACAGCAAGAACGGGCCAGGAAGCGACAGCTGAGTGATGTGTCTGTGTGACGGGAGTGGCCGGCCTCTCTCCCTTTGCCCCAGCGTGCGAAAGGCGAAAGGAAAGGTGTGGTGGTGTGCGCTGCGCGCGGGCACTTCGATCGCCTTCGCGCGCGTATCCCTCACCCTCTTTTTCCTGTGGCTTTCTACTCCACAACCCCGGCGCTTTGCCGCTGAACACATCGCAAGTGGTGGTGCATGGTGTGGACTGGTGATGGCGAGCTGCCATGATACCTGGTACTGCCGAAGAGCGCTGTGTTGCACGGTGGGTGACCTCAGAACGCGTCATTTTGCACGGTGAGCCGGCGATGCGCGCTAGCTAGTGGAGCGGCGCCATGTGTAGTGGGAGCATAGTGCGAGGTGCCTCGCGAAAGGAAGCAGCACCTTTTGCTCCGCAGCGAAAGCAGGGCTAGAGTCCTAGAGACGACGACGACATTCTTTCCGCCCGCGTCCCATTGGTGCAACAAGAACTGCTTTTGTAGCCGGGACGGCGACGGACGGACGGACGGCGGTGCGCACAACTCGTGGCTGCGGTTGATCGGTGCTCTGACCGTCCAACGCAAAGTCCAACATTTGTTTATCGGAGCTTCGATTCGATCGATCGATGATTGTTCCCACTTCGTTGGGTCAAACATAAAAAATTACTCCTATACTCTGCGTCCAGTCACCTCCGTAGCAAATTCATGAAACGAGCGGTTAACGTTTGGTCAAAACCATAGTGTAACTGATGATTGAGAACATATTCTCTGCGTCCAGTCTACTCCTCCCGTGTCGTCTGTGACGTTTGACGACGCCTGAATATCTCCTGTGCGGCGAATGACGGTACAGCTTGATGGCCATTAACACCGTAACAGTAGCGCGCTGTCGGGCCGGACCGGCCGGCGGTACAGGCAGGCGTACGGACAACGGAGCGCTCGTACAACGACAGTACTTGCTGAATGAACGAACGTACTGGTACTGCTGCGTACTGGCTGGCCGCAATTGCTACAGAACCCAGATCGATCGAGCAGCCTCACATACTGTACCAGTCTACGGTGACTGAAGCCCGGCACGCGTGGATCCGGTACGTGAGACCGAGGGCGCAGCTAGCGTCGGTGCGTTTCGCTTCGGCCTCGATCGATCGGCACCCCGCGCGCGCGCACCCTGCTCGGGCGAGGGCGTCGTCGTCCGGCAGCGCAGCGCTCGGCTGCCGATCAATCAGCGGCAAGCTGGCAGGCGTACGTGCATGCGCGTGCCCTGCGAGGTGTCGGGCTGCTAGGCCAGGCACGCGCCACGGATCTGGACGCCAGCGGCTAGGCTGCAGCAGTGACACCCCCACCACCGCTACGGAGTACGTACGCGTAGGCCCCCGACCTGGACCTGGACGGGCGGCGACACATCTGGACGACGCCACTGGTGCGTGTGCAGTGAGGCGCACAGGACATGTACGGCGGCGCCAACAGTTCACGGCCGGCGCGGCGAGACCAACTACACCTGGGGATCGGAAGGAATCAACCACTCCCATTTTTCATCGAGTGATTGCGTCCGATCGGGACGACGGGTCATCAGCCGAGCGAGCTGTAATGTAAAGCACCGCGCCGCACGTACGTACCCGCACAAAACGCCCATTAATTTGTGCCGTTCGACCGACAGAACGGCCGGCCGGCCGGTACGTGCGGCCGCGCGCCGGGCAGGACGGACGGGGCAGCCATGCTGTTCCCTTTCGCCGCAAGGGGACGCGCGGGCTGGCTCACCTTCCGGAGCGATGTGGCACACACGCATTTCACGTTCGAACAACCACATGTTGTTGTTTACCCCACACTCGCTCGCGACTTGCGAGCGGCTTTCAGCGGCCATGCAGTGCATTATGCGAGCTATTTCCTCTGCTGGTCGTCAGGGACAAAGATGCGTGTGCTCTGTATATGGCGACACAGTTGTAAGGGATAGAAAGAGAGCTGGATGCATGGAGCAACGATCGATCGATTTCGTCCTCGTACGTCGCCAGTGACACAACTTGGCCGGTGAGGTATACTTTTCAAAGGCTGTGTGTGATCTAGAAGAAGGAAAGGTACCACTGGGTATGTACTCTACCTGCCAAGAACTGAGAAATGAGAAAACACATAAAAACAGAAATGCTTGTGATCTACCTCAACCGGAAGAGATGAGAGAAAAATGGCGTAGTAGCTAGGGGAGTAGGAAACCGACGGATCGGCTCCAACTGTATTTGAACGCATGCTGCCGCTGGCCTACAGTAGTGAGAAGAGAAAACAGGGGCGCCAACTCAGGCTCGCCAAACTGTCCGTACTAATAACAGCGCAACAAACGCACCCCTAACCATTTATGCGCGCCTCTCTCCTTCCATTCCATTTTTATAGCGACCGCGACGCGACAGGCGCGAGGACCACTCGGAATTCCGAGGCTTCCTGAGGTTTTTCGACGGCAAAGCAATGCGATGCATGGGCGCCCTTCCTTTCCTTTCCTTTCCTTGGCCATCATAGACGAGGGAGCTATAGCTAGGCGGAGGAGGAGGAGGAGGAGCAAGAGATGGGTGGCCCTTCATGACTAGTGCCTTCAAATCGTGTTCCCCACTTCCTCTTCTCGCTCTGTGGTGGTGGCTCGATCGTCATCATCATGATAAGGCTGAAGGAATAGGTGAGTTCGTTTTCAAGTGGGGATGTGAACCTTCGGCACCGGCACCGGCAGCTGGGGTTTGTAACAGTGACGGTTCTGCTTTGGGGCTTCTTTGGGGAGACGGGATAATTTGGAGCCAGTCGTATCAGATTGGTAGGGAGATTAGCTCATTTTCTTGGCAGTATGATACGACGACACCCCATCCAGACAACAAGCCTTTACACCTTTTTCATCACATCATGGGTGCTGTGTACAAATATGCATGTTTTGGTAAAAGAAACATGGCAGCTATATCCGCGCCCACGCTATGAGATGTTTCACCGTGTTTAGGATATCTTTGCAATTTGTTGGTGATCTGAGGCCGAGCGTGCGTACTTGACACACACTTATTACATCGATCCGTGCGTGGCCACAGAGCGAGAAGCGGAACGTGATTGCGAGTGCATCGATCGCCTTCGTACGTCGACAATGCAAGTGGGGCGCCCGGCCCGGCCCCAAGCTAGCGCATGTAGACTTGCACAATGTCAAGGTCGTGCTCTTCCAACAGCTACGCCTTTGTTTCCATTGACACAGCGTGCATTTGGTGTCGATCTGGTGGCGCCTCATTTTTCTTGGGTGATGTCTCGTCGGACATCAACACGGCCGGCCGGGGAGGTGAATGTTCGATCGATCAGTGAGATGTCTGCATGGCACGACTTGCGCGCAGCTGGTTTCTTTGGATGCTGGCAACAGTGATGGAGAGTGCGGAGAAGATAAGAAGGCATAATGAGATGCATGAATCGTATCACCATAAATACAGTAGGCTAGCTATCGATCGATCTACTCTTATCCATCTATAGGCAGGTTACTCTTTTCGTGTTTATCTCGTCATGCTTGAGCCAGTGAGTAAGAATTGACTGTTCTTCTATGATTTTTTTTGAGGGCACTGTTCTTCTATGATTGTGCGGATTACGGTTCAACATGTACACGTGTCTAACCAGCATCCATGAACAGCGAGATGGCACTAGCAGCTTAGATCTGGAGTATACTGTCATACTGTGTACTGGGAGTAACGTATCAGGCTATCCTACACGGCCGGTTCCAGAATTGACTATGATTAGGAGTTTGGATCTATAATTAACTTGGTTGGCGTTACCCTTTTGTCTGTTTAATCTTTTCTTTTCCTCCCTTTTTGATGCTTTTGCTCAATGTCATGGGAGAGAAACGTCCCTTGACGAATGGGCTACATAGATTAGACAGACGATGATGGCTACCTAGCATTATCTTCACGGTTTCAACCAATTTTGTATGGTTCCGAGCTGAAATCTTGTGTCGCAATTTTTCACTTTAAAGGACCATAGTGTTGTTCGAGCACTAGCCCATCTCTTTCTAGTCTCCTTTGAATGTTTGCATGTCACTTAACTGTAGGGTCTTCAGTTCTGTCAGCATTTCCCATCAGCATTTCCGAATGATTAGTCCTAGCAAGACGGCAACAAGCCACCAAGAGGTTCCTCTTATCGCAGGTCAAGTTTTTTTTTTTTTTTTGAGAAGATTATCGCAGGAAAGTACTTCGCTGAGAACAGAACTTGGGCCGTACCAGTACAAGCAAAAGAAAGGCAATATGGGCCATTCGTTTCTTTTCTAAGGATGGAGGCCCATTAGTTGGCACGGGTGGTCCAGGCAGACGTTAGCGAGGCCCAATCATGCTGTTTCTTTCACTCTCGTCGTTGCTTGCACATGGAAAAACCCAAGACAACGGTGTACATCAAGGAATCATCGTCTACTGGCTGGGACATACCTTGCTTCAGTTAAACTCATCCTCAACTTTTGAGATATTTCTACTTTACAGGCAGAAGTACGCTCTGCCCCACCAAGCGCCAACGCACATTCGATCTTTTCCAGCGACACAACATGCGCGCACGCACGGTGTGCGAAACGCTCGAACGAGCTGCTTCCTGGAGCGTTTCTTCTGGGTTTTTATGGATGTCAGGCGGATTCGTAACCGTCGGATGCACCGTGCCATTTTTGTCGAGCAAGGATGGACCGGTCAGAGAGTAATTTTTTTTTAATCTTGTCACATCAAAATGGGTATTCGTTTGTAATTAGACTTTATTTATTAAATGGTAATATTTTTTTTGATGTGACAGGACTAAAAATTTTGCCAAAGAAACGAACACCTCTTTTGTTTTTTAAGCAAAAATTTGAGCGTACGCCGGCAGGAACCTCTGATCAGGCTTATGCAGGCTCACAGGAAATGTCGTCTGTACGGTGCGGAACCGAAACGCGGACACCACAAAGCGGCGACCAGGCGAGCCCGGGAGGAAGTCGGAAGTGCTGCCATTTGTCAACGAAGAAGGTTAGGAGAAGAATAAGATGATGAAAATCTAGATAATGCAATTGAACCAGCAGTCTTCCCGTGCTGTCCCAGACTTAGGAGGTGTTTGGATACCCGCTTTAGTCTCTAGTCAGTACTAGTCTACTCTCTAGTCACCCCTTTCCCTACTAAAGAAGTTTTAGTTTCTAGTCCTTTTTTAATCCCATCTGTTTAGAATAAAACTGACTAAATCTAGTCAGACTAGTTTTAGTCCCCCTGATCCAAACACCGCCTTATTCATCAGGATCATCACGTCCCTTCCGCTTTCCCATTGGAACCATTCTTCCGGTTCCGTTCCTGCCTCTCGTTCTCTCCGTGCCACGGTCGTTTCGTTTCGTTCCGGACGGCACGGAAACGCGCGCTTCGTCCGTTACAGAGTCCTCAACGTGGGCCCCGGCGAGAGGTGGGGCCCGCGGCGGGCGAGCAGCCGAACGGAAACGCGTGTCCCTGCCGGAGCAAGGCGCTGGCGGAATCTGACTTTCCCCGCGGCGGCCACGTTGACTCCACCCTCTCCCACTCACCATCGGTTGGCTCCCCCAAAGACCCAGCACAGCAAATGCCTCTGCGGTCTGCGCTGCGGCCGCCGAATCCTTCTTTCTTCCGTTCCGCCCAGCCAGCCGCGCCTCCCCCAATCCGGCCGCTTCGCTGTCCCACGCGGCGGGCAAGGCAGGAATCGCGCCGCGGCCGGGTCCCGCCGCAGCAGCCTGCAGGTGAGTAGGGCGCGCTCCGCCCTCGTCTCCCCCCTCCTCCTCCTCCTCCTCCTCCTCCTCCTCCTGCGCGCTGCTTTGCCTTGCATGCTCCCGGTGGATAATGAACGGATCTCGCGGCTTGGTTTTGCGCCTCATAGATGGTTAAGGCTTGAATACCTTGTTTCCTGCGAGGAATTCTGCTGGTAAAGTGCTTGCCAACCGCTGGGAGCTGTTAGGTTTGGGAACCGCTTTGTGTGGGTGCAAATTTCACCCAACCACGGTGCTTTGTTCAAATGTTCAACGTCAAAATCGTCTTTGGGGTCTAGTGTTGGTGGATGGGCTCCTCGTGTGCTTTGCAGTCGAGAAGCGTAGCTCAAGCGGTACTATGATTTGCAGCGAGACAGTAGGGCGCGTATGGTGCATATAGGAAGGAATATCTGCGCTGCTTAAGCTTTGCATGATTAATAAGTTGACCCTTTTAGAATTCATTTTCAGGAATTGTTCAAGCGTATTGTCGTATTTGATGTGCATGGCTGCTGTGTGGTCCCTGCATTTTACGTTAGGAAAGCAGCTTCCATGCCTTGCTGAGACCTTGGTGATGATTTTACACCATTCATCCTAGTTAAGTACCATCATCGTACTACATGGTAGAGCATGGTTGTGCACCGCCTTTAACAAGGTGTAGCAGAAGTGTTTGTCCTATGTTATGCCACTCTTTTCTCAAGGAACGTCTTTAAACATTTCTTAGTGTTATACGCCTGTGTTGATGATACAAGTCGTACAAGTAGGCTAGGTTTGGGCCGACGTTATCGTAAGCACAATTGCTGGGTAGCTCAAACATTGGGGTTGATTAATGGCAGGTCATTGTTGCATTAGTGCTTCCACATTACTCAAAAGCTGCAATTCCAGAAGCAGAATGCCTATCAAAGTATTACTTTGGACCTGTGTTTTAGTCATTTAAGTTTGTCCATATATTGTTTAGTTTTCACAATTTTATACATTGTACAGCGTGCATAAATTTGTTACATTAGAAATGTCATTATCCCTTTGTCGTCAGCCCAAAATTTCGCCCCAATCAATACTTACTTTTCTTTCACTGAGCAGACTGAGTTTGGAGTAATACTTTTCTTTGTCTCTAAATGAGCTATTACGGTTTCCACCCTTTTGAATTGGTTTCTTCTATGCAGCAGCTGGTTGCGTACATATAAGAGAACAGTTTTCCTGTGGCAAATGGCTCGCCAAGTCTGAAAGCACATAGGGTGGCCTTACCCTGTGGAAAGGGGTCAGAACTGTATACGCAATCTTAGACTCAACCTGAACAAAATGAGCTCCAACGGTAATGCAAATATCAAATCTGACATTCAACAAGTAGAGTCGACAACATTGGACAATGTCCCCAGAGCCACTAGCAGTGCTCTTTCCAACTCGGGTGTTTCACGACAGGAGAAACAGCAGGGTTGGTTTAAGAACTTCTTGAATGGCATTTCTAGCGGCCCCAGATTAAAGAAGCTTGGCCCTTCCTCTTCATTCAAGTTTCAACAACTCGCGCTTGAACGAGACGAGTTCTCACGTTCCATTCATTCTGACAACCATGGTAGTCATGAGCATTTCCAGTTCATCAGGAAGATAGATTGGGGCCATCTTTGGGTCATGTGTAAGAATTGGATAAAGGAGCCTATGAACATGGCTCTTTTTCTTTGGATTGCATGCGTTGCCGTATCTGGTGCAATACTCTTCCTTGTTATGACTGGAATGCTGAATCATGCTTTGCCTCGCAAATCACAAAGAAACACCTGGTTTGAAGTGAACAATCAAATTTTGAATGCTTTATTCACTCTCATGTGCCTTTATCAACACCCAAAACGGATCTACAACTTTGTGCTTCTGTGTCGATGGAAGGAAAAGGACATTTTAAGGCTTAGGAAGGAATATTGCAAAAATGGAGCATACAAGCCTAATGAATGGATGCACATGATGGTAGTTGTAATCCTTCTTAATTTGAACTGCTTTGCTCAGTACGCCTTGTGCGGTCTAAACCTAGGATACCGCAGATCTGAACGTCCTCCAATTGGTGTTGGCCTGACTATTTCTGTTGCAATTGGAGCTGCAGCATTCGCTGGTCTGTATACTATTATGAGCCCTCTTGGGAAGGATTTTGACTCAGAACGGACAGATATTGATCAAGAAGCACAGATTGAAGTTACCTCAACTGAGAGCGGCAAGACAACAACTTCACGGTTTATGTCATTTGAGAGGAGATACTCTTTCATTCAGAGCGATGAACGCCGTTTTGTGGAGAGTAGGCCTGAATGGGTTGGAGGACTAATGGATTTCTGGGACCAGATATCTCTTGCATACTTGTCAATTTTCTGCAGTTGCTGCGTTTTTGGCTGGAATATGCAGAGGCTTGGATTTGGCAACATGTATGTCCATATTGCGACATTTTTTCTCTTCCTTCTGGCTCCATTCTTTATCTTCAACCTGGCAGCTGTCAATATTGACAATGAAAATCTTCGAGAAGCTTTGGGGCTTACTGGTCTTTTCCTATGCTTCTTTGGTTTACTGTATGGTGGCTTTTGGAGAATACAGATGCGGAAGAGATTTAACTTGCCTGAAAACAAATTCTGCTGCCGCAATCCTGACGCAACAGATTGTTTCCAGTGGTTGTTCTGCTGTTCGTGTTCACTTGCTCAGGAGGTTAGAACTGCAGACTATTATGATATTGCAGAGGACAAGTCACACACAGGGCGAGTAACTGAGGAAAGTCAGCGTATCATGTCCCCGTTGCGACGTGAAGATGGTTTGCCTCTTTTCAATTCGACACCAGGTTCGCCATACAGGAGTGGCAATGCTAGTCCATCAATCTTCATTATGGAGAGCCCATCAGCTCCACGCAGGTCATCTGGTTCTACGCCCCTGGGTGGTTCACCGACGATTGGTGATAGAGCGATGAAAGCGCCTACCCCATCTGTTGTACACAGAGACGATGAACCTGCACTGTAACATGAAAACAATCAAGTTGTATGAATATGTATATTTCATGTAAAGGAAATGAGCCACGCTCCTTTCATCTGCCTCCGAGAATTCACAAATGTATAGACTATCCAGTTCTGTTCATCACTTGTTTTCTTTTAGGTGAAATGGAATGGTTGGTGAGATCTCTCGTTTTCAGTACAGTTGCTTGATGTGTTCAACTGTTCATGGCTGATGAAAACTCTGGCTGTACTGTTATTCTTTCCACTACCTGCGATGGTTTCAGCAACCCTCTTGTTGTCTCAGACCTTATGTACATGTATAGTCATTGACATAATTTCATTGAGTTTGTGACCCTTTTTGTTAAGGTTATCATGGTCATCTCCTAGAGCTGTGCATATGTCCTCTCCTAATTACTATTTCTACAAACACTTCATCAAGGATGAACAGAAGACGCCAGGAAATGTTTGACGACTTCAGCACCGTCAACAATCTGTTTCGTCATATGATGCGTTACATTCTTTTTTCCAAGGGAGACGTTTGATGTGCTACGCCGCTATTGAAAGCTCGTCTCCATAGCCTCCCGAGTCAATGAAGTTACTTAGATTCATTGAGAAAAAGAGGTTACATATATAACGCAGCATTATTTGGAGAGCGCAACATCACCAGCACAAGATAATATAATGGATCCGCCGGGACTGGTTCTTCGTTCAACCATTTGGTTGACAGGAAAACAACATTTCCTCTACCTTTTCTGCGTTTCTCCCGAGCTAGAACGTGCAGAAAAGCTTACGCGTGCCTGTTTCCACTTGGGAGGAAATTTCTCAGAAAGTTTTATGCTGCCAAACACGAAATTCCTACTCTTGTGTATCGTATATACGCCTCGAGTCCTTGACCAGCTATCTTCAGAGACTGTTTCTCCAGCGAGCGAAACATGAACTTCATAAGACTCAAGACTCACATGCATGGCGCGTATCTAAGTTACTACATCTTGTACCTCGTGGCGAGGAAGCTTCGAAGGAGAGGTTTCGTCTGAATCGACTCGTACGTCTAAACGAGCCCTGCCCGTTGTGCGACTTGCTGAGTTGCGAAGTCTACAGACACGCGGCGATCAATCTGCATAGTGCATACACACCAGTCACGTTGCTT
Organism: Eragrostis nindensis; assembly: GCA_012490785.1. Classification (NCBI taxonomy): domain Eukaryota; kingdom Viridiplantae; phylum Streptophyta; class Magnoliopsida; order Poales; family Poaceae; genus Eragrostis; species Eragrostis nindensis. Next base: position 24,564 of record JAAXCT010002751.1, read on the forward strand.
GCTACTGCGAAGTCTTGCGTCTCTACTCTACTTCACTTGATCCATACTTCTGGGCTCCGGCTCGTGCTTGATCTGTGTCATGATTGAGCCTGTTTTGTCTGGCTCAATACAGAGGTTTGAAAATCAAGTTTGTAAATTCAGCAAAGGTGGCTATGCTTACGTACTTACATTGCACCTTTTTTAAAGATAATGGGAAAAAAACAATATACCCGTCTTGGCCTTTTAAGAAGCTACTGATTTACTAACCTTGACTTCATAAAAATTACAGCCAAACACAACTACCGATTGAATCAGTAGTGCACAAACGTACATTGATATTCATATATGGTTAAAAACAAAACAAAAAAAAACTTTTCTTGTGAGGGAAAAAAAAACTACTACGCCCTACGACCTTTATTGTCCTCCAAAGCGACTTTTAAGTACAGTTTTCGAGGGAAGTGGCACTACCCTCTAATTGGGCCTAATCGGCACCTAAGCAGGTAACAATCCAAAGACGAAAAACATCTTATTGATTACGGCGCATGGACCGCTCAAACCATAGCTGCTGAAGAGGTAGTTCGATAGCTGCAGGAAGCGGACAAGCGGACACCAATGAAGGCTTTCAAAGCAATCATCAAACGTTGGACTGAAATTGCATGTGGAAGAGACTCCAAATATAATGAAACCTCCATGGAGGACACGACACTAAAGTATGCCGCTGTTGGTCCGTCTCAAAGACGAGACTAGGTTTTCACCTAAGAATCATGAATCCCAAAAAAAAAAAAAAAAAAAAAGTGCACCTCAGACCTCACCGTGCGGATGCCACGATTTTGATCATGAACATTCCGTTGTCAGCAAAAAATGATCTAGACTTGATTAAAGTCAAACAAACGGTTAAATATGAATTAATCCGCATCAGCCGAATGATCTGAGAAGAGGTCAAGAATCCGATCACACGGCTGCAGTCACTAGTAATCATCCAACGTAATCGTTGTTTCTTAGTTATGACTCAAAGTTCAGCGGAAGTTTTACACTCCTACATCAGACAGGAATGAAAGTTTTAGGAAGCTGCAGTCTGCAGAACCAGTCAGTTGATTCCAAGATCGTAGCTACTTTGACAAACTGGGTAGAAATTCAACCTGTGTAATCCAAAAAAATATTTCCCAAGATCATAGCAAGGCAGAGCTCCCATTCGCTGCTTAACCACATCGCCGATACGCTCTGATATAGTAGCTTGCATAAACTAGTCCAATCCACACACACTGCGATTATTAAGCCCTAACCCCATCCATGGTTGAGAACTGGTCAAAGAAACGATTCGCGGCCGCCACTCCCTTCGCGCACCCAAAACCGCACCCCCGCTTCGGACACCGGCCCCTGATGGGCCCACATACTCGCCACGTAAGCGGAAGCACGCGCTCCCATTGGCGGGTGTCGCTATCAATCAGTACCGGGGGTTGTGTGGTCGCGACCTTTTGCTGCCACACAGCCGCCAGTCAGAGGTTCCTGGAGCGTTTGACTGGTCAACGGTCAAACATTCAAACCTCTATAAGATCCGCAGCAATCCTGTCTCGAGATCACCATCTATCCATCCATCCATCCATCCTGCGTTGCACCGGCTTGCTTCTTCGGTTCTTGGAGCTCCTCTTCGGCAGTCTTCTCCGCCTCCGATGACCTCGGCGCCGGCGAGCCTCGGCGCACTTACTAACTCAGGACCCGTCGCGCTCTCCTTCGGTAGCTTCCTAGCAGGTGGTTCGAGATTCAAGTCCATGGCCCCGTCTTCCCTCCCGCTCTCGCCGTCGTCGTGCTTCAACGCGGCCGCCGGCTTCCTCGAGTCGCCGATCCTACTGACGCCCAGCGTAAGATAGCTACCTCACTAAGCACAATTAAACGACACCCAACGTCATGGTTTGGTATCTGTGGCTAACATGAATTCGTGCTCGTGTTTCAGTTGTTCCCGTCGCCGACGACCGGCTCGTTCCCGTCGGAGCCCTTCAACTGGATGGGGACGCCGGAGAACCTGCAGGAGAGCGTCAAGGACGAGCAACAACGGCAGGGCTTCGACTTCACGTTCCACACGGCGGCGGCCGTGCCGGCGACGATGGCCGGAGCCACGCAGGCGGATCAGTCCTTCCCGCAGTCGTCCATGCTGATGGCGCCATTGGTATGTGATCAGCACGAGCTAATTCAAATGCACGGGAAAGCTTTTACACATGCACATAACATAATATCGAAACTAAATGATGCCAAAACAAGATGAGCGGTAGGTTGAGATCCTGGGGCCCACTTGCCAGTTACATTCCGTCACAATTTTACCGGGGAAGAAGTTACGAGTAGTAGCAAATAGAGTCAAATCGGCTCAAGAAGGTCCACGCATTCTTTTTCAGACGCTGGCGTGTTTGTTTTACTCGATTTGGAGATCAACCATGACGACAGATGCTGATCTTATCTCAAATAAAACTGAGCTGTCACGATCTCCTTAGTCGTCACTGATCACAATTCAAAATAGTAGTCAAATTCCTTCCGGGAAAATAAAATAACTCTAGCGTCGTTGCGTGTTACAGGGAGGATTAGGAGACTCTTCGTACAACGGGGAGCAGCAGGCCTGGAGCTACCAGCAAGAACCGGCGATGGACTTCAACGCACCACCATTCGAGGCGCCCTCGTCCGGCATCACGACGCAGCCATCCGAGTACATGCACGGCGGGAAAGGCGGCTACGGCGCGGCGGCCGGCTTCCGCGAGCAGCAGGCGAGCCGGCGGTCGTCGGACGACGGGTACAACTGGCGCAAGTACGGGCAGAAGCAGATGAAGGGGAGCGAGAACCCGCGCAGCTACTACAAGTGCTCCTTCCCGGGGTGCCCCACCAAGAAGAAGGTGGAGCGGTCGCCGGACGGGCAGGTGACGGAGATCGTGTACAAGGGCACGCACAACCACGCCAAGCCGCAGCAGGGCACGCGCCGGGGCGCCGCCTCCGCTTCGGCTTCGGCGTCGTACGTGCTGCAGAGCGGCGCCAACGACGAGCATTCGTTCGGCGCGCAGCTGTCCGGCACGCCCGTGGCCACGCCGGAGAACTCGTCGGCAGGGTCCTTCGCCGAAGACGAGACCAACGGCGTGAGCTCGCGCCTGATCGGTGACTTCGGCACCGACGAGTTCGCTAGTGACGAACCCGACTCCAAGAAATGGTGAGCCTCCCTCCTCGTCACCAAACTAACTCTGGAACCAGCTTGGATGCGTGCTGTGCGTTCGTTCAAGCCGTGTGGTTGGACTGGAGCAGAAGAACTGATCGAGCTTGTATGTTTGGTTGCAGTAGGAGATCAGACGGCGACGGCGAGGGGATGTCTCTGGCGGCGGGCGGCAACCGGACGGTGCGCGAGCCGCGGGTGGTGGTGCAGACGATGAGCGACATCGACGTGCTCGACGACGGCTACCGGTGGCGCAAGTACGGGCAGAAGGTGGTGAAGGGGAACCCGAACCCGCGGAGCTACTACAAGTGCACCACGGCCGGGTGCCCCGTGCGGAAGCACGTGGAGCGCGCGGGCCACGACGCGCGCGCCGTGGTCACCACCTACGAGGGCAAGCACAACCACGACGTGCCCCCGGCCCGCGGCAGCGCGTCGCTGATCTACCACCGGGCGCAGCAGCAGGCCGCGGGCTACGGCCAGCAGGGCGGCGGCGTGGTGCGGCCTGCGCCGATGCAGGCCGCGGATCAGAGCGGCGGCGGGTTCGCCTTGTCCGGGTTCGGCGACGCGATGGGCGCGTCGTCGTACGCGTACGCGAGCCACCACCAGCAGCAGCAGCAGCAGCGGCGGCAGAGCGACGCGATGTACTACGCCTCGTCGACAACCAAGGACGAGCCAAGCGACGACATGTCGTTCTTCGAGCTGTTCTGAACCAAAGAACCGCTGCGAAATGGATTTACAGTAGCACGAAATCATCAAATTGGAGTAGGATTCAGTTTCGTTTGGGGATTGCTTGGTCACGTTCGTTCATTTTTTTTTTTTAAGGCCCCAACTCACCAACCGTGCAGGCATCTGCGGAAATGGTGGCCTTCATTTACACCTGTACTACTTTGTAGTAGTACAGGAAATTTAGGACGTTGCCGTAGGAAATAAACCGGTGGCCTCCAGTTCTGACTGTAATTTATTTTTCCATTGAAAACATTGTTGTATGTACTCAAATCCAGTAGTAAAACGAAGATGAATGTCCAGTTCATGTACCTGCGATATGCACGAGTCAAAATTTCTCTGGCGACCATGGCAGCAGTTTTTTGAGTTCTTGACAGCTGGCCGGGCATAAACCCGGTCGGGCAGCGGCGAGACAAACCAGTCGCCCATCACGGATCCATCGCCGCACTCGTTGACACGTCGCGCGGCGAGCGCTGCTGATGGAGAAAGGCACGCGGCTTTGCAGTTAAAAGCCCCCCGGCTTAAGCTGAGCTGACTTGTGCGTATGTGTAAAAAGGCTGCTATACTAGCTGCATTGTATCTGTACAGTGACTATGACTTGACCCGCAAATCTGGTCGTATACCATGCAATCATACCATTTTGGAATGGAATCTTTCGCTGGAACAGATGGATAACTCGGTGAGGAATCTTTTTCACGCTGCATTCAGCAGTATACTAAGTAGTTACCTTTTTTTTTCGGGTAGTTACGTCTTTTTTCTATGCTGTATTCTTCATTCTACAGCAAGAAGAATGGCAGAGCGTTTGTATTTGACTGAAAGGTATCATCCATGGAGAGCAATGCTCAAGCACTCCTAAAAAACAGAGCACAACAAAGTCCAGCAACTTGCGAATAAAGAAAAACCAACTGAACTCAAACTAAATTCTTTGTACAGCTTGGCTTGGATCTTACAATCCTCTGGTTTCCCTTCCCAGTTTTTCCCTCGACTTCCGAGGGAAAGTGCGCTCAAACAGCAGGCCTGCAGATGCTTACACGAACACGGGAAGATCGAACGCGCCGCGAGGAAGAACCCAAAACACTCCCTCGTAGGCCATTGATTCTTCGTACGCGCACCCGAAGAAGGAAAAAGAAAACGAAAAGAAGGAACGGAAAAAATTACAGAAAGCAGAGCAGAGCTAGTCCGAGGGCTCCTCCGCGATGCTCTCCAGCCGCGGTCGCCACACGCCGGCGCGGGCGCCGCTCCGTCGCCGGCGGTGGCTCGCCTCCCGCTTCTCCGATAGCAGCTCCCGCAGGTAGTTGTCCTGCTCCGCCGTGCTCCCCGCCACCGCGGCGCGGCTCTTGTGGTTGTGGTGGCGCCCGTGGCCGTGCTGCTTCCTCCTACCGCCGCCGGCGGCGCGGTGGAGGTGCCTGCGCCGCTTCATCTCGGCGGCCGGCGCGGAGCACGCGGAGGGGATGAGGAAGTAGATGCGGCCCCGCTTGAGCTCGGAGTCGGGCGCCACGATGGCAATCTTGCGGGGCCCGCCGGCCGAACCCGCAGCGGTGAGCGCGTGGTTGGGGTGCGCGGCGAGGACGTCGGCGGCGGTGAGCGGGACGGCGAACTCGTCGACGTGGCCGCTGAGGTGCACGACGCGGACGACGTCCAGCGCGCCGCAGGGGAGCATGCACGCTAGGCAGCAGCGCAGGCTGTTCCCCATGCCTCCCTCCTTGGCTCCTCGGAGGTGGACCACGCCGCCAGCTGATGCTTCGCGCGAGCGTGCGCCGATGGGAGGAGATGCCGGACGCTGGCAAGCTGCTTGCGCTCTGAGCTTAGCTTAGCTCGGTTGGTGGTGAGTTATGGGTGGCACGGGGGAAAGGTTTTGGTGTTTATATAGAACGTCGGCCCGTCTATCATGGCGCATGGTTAGCTGTTCAAGTGAGTAACGCAATGGTTACACTGATTTTTTAGCATAAACTAGTACTACTACGAGAGTTTATTTTCTTACAGCTTGGAACATATTTTTAGTCCACTCCCTTTTTTTCCAGGTAAAGTCCAAGTACAAATTTTTGAGTAGATCATAGTACAAATTTCTCGACATGCGTAGATCATAGTAATTTACTTTTTCAAAGACAAATTTTATGTGCGAGACTAGCCATGTCGTTAAGAAGCGTCCTCCTCCGTGTCCAGAACAGAGGTCGTCCTTTGTGTCGAGAACAGATGTCTACTGCAAAAAGAGCTGAAACCAACGCACGTAAGGTCCAGTCCCACTTCAAAGGTTGAGATTAGCCATGTCCTTTGGTAGTAGAGCAAGGCCAATGGCTTGTCTTACCGACAAGCCACGAGCCCACAGACGCGACAAGCCGCCCAGCAACACGCCCATCGCTGCAAAGCAAGAAACGATGACGGGCCCACAGGCAGTAGCAGCAAGATTGATAACGCGACCGTCGCGTCTGTAAGTTACAAGCATGCATTTTTTCTCTGTTTCTCTTTCATCTGCGCACGCATTCTCTGACGTGGCTTGTCGGTAAGACAAGTCTCTGGGCTTGCTCGTAGTGAGCGTAGCAATTTTGTATTCCCAAATATCCATCCGGTTTGTCCTCAACCGTATCCGGCACAAAAGGGGCGCCAATGCATGCATGTTCCTTTGGACTTGCATGCTCCTAGTCATCACCATCATCACTGCCTGCCGGTTTTTTTTTTCCTCCACCTTTCCGAGATGCCATTTTCATGGCACGCTCATTTCGCACGCAGAACTGCTAAGATTCAGAAACCAAAGCTGCAACCTGCAATGCGAGAGATTAGTTGGTCAATAATGCGAGCTCCCGTTGGCGTGATCGTGGTCATGGCCCTGTTTTAGCACACGCAGGAAGCTGCTAAGAAGCCTGTCACTTCCAATGATCAGGAATAAAGCCTTGATCACGTAATCTGTTAGAGCAAGTTCAATAGTTCAGACAAGCACTTGTCTTGAAGCCAAGCCACTGTAGCCAAGTGACACAATAATTTGTCTTCAGCTTGTCTGTATAAATTTTCTAATATTTTTTACCAGCTCCTATAGTCCCACGTATCACTCTCTGAACCTATTTGCAAATACAGTAAAGAAGCATCTTTACTCCTCTCTCTCTCCTGTTTAGCCTTTGTTCATGCTTGTGATGGGACGTGAGACGGTCGCCTGTAGTACCGCCAAGCCACACCCTCTCTCTCTTTTCTGCGTCGTGTCAGAAAAAGCACTGACCAGCTTGGCTACACGTCCATTGTTGGGCTTGCTCTTAGAGCAGGCCCAATAAGGACTGTTCACTTGTCGCCACGACCATACATGTCAGTAAAATCAGATGTGGAAGAGAGAGAAGTGGAGTCTGACACCGAGCTTGTCGCTCCTGCCCGAGAAGGTCGCATGGCCTGTTCCTGCACAGCTCGTGGGACCGCAAGCTCTCCCAGCCTTTCACCCTTTGCGCTTTTTTTTCTGCCCATCGAAGCTGCAGCCTGAATTTGAGTGGGGTCTACATATAAATAATAAGGGCCAATTGCAAAACTGCCCTCGTTTCGAACTGTAACTGCACGTTTGCCCCTCTTTTTTGCATGTTTGCCCCTGTTTTTTGAATCTGAGCAAATGGTATGCCCCTATTCCGTGAAGCTCAGTTAACGGTCTCAACAGAGAGAGGAGAAGACATAAATACCCCTAACATGAAATTGCAAAACTGCCCTCGTTTCCACCACTAACTGTATATTTGCCCCTCTTTTTTGGACTTTGCATATTTTACAAAATATCATATTTTACAAATATCATACTGTACACCTCATAATTTCAGCTCAATGTCGAAATCACATTTAAACATAGAAGATCATGATCACATTAAGCATAATATTTTGTCACACAATACATTAGAGACCAAATAAATTCCATATCCAGAAGATACATGTCACCAACTTAGAACATACATGTCACCATCATTTCAAGCACTACAAAACAAGTGAGTACATGGCCAGATCACATGAGCCCTCCATTACAAGACAAAACATGTCCATATCACATTTCTAAGCATTGAAGTATGCAGCAAGCCTTGAACCCCCTCCACTTCCTCTTCCTCTTCCTCTTCCTCTTCTTCTTCCCCTTCCCCTTCCTGTTTGTGGTGTTTCCCCTTCAACATGACTTGTACTAGTGCTTGAAAACATTAGAGTAAAAATGTCTCAGTAACAATTGTAATCATCATGCATATGAAATTTTGTATACTTTAGACGAAATTAAGGTACACATGCATCACTTACTTGGATGGTTCAATGGATGATGCCCTTCTACCTCTACCTCTACCTCTTCCTCTACCTCTAGCACTAGTACTAGCACTAGCACTAGGATCATTGCTTCCCTCCTCAAATGCATTGTCAGAAGACAAGCGTATCCTCTTCTGTCTAGCAGTAAGGCCTCCTTGGCACTTCTTGGCTGTATGGCCTAGTTCATGGCATTCTGAGCACCTCTTTTGCTTTGTACTGCCCGGTTCATCCGATGCCTTGATCCTTGATTTCCTAGGTCTCCCTGGCTTTCTTCTCAATATTGGCTTTTTGATTCTATAATCTAGATCAACACGAGGCCAGAATTGCTTTGATGTCATTGGATTGAACACACCAGAATAGGCCTTTTTCAACTTGTCAACAGAGAAGAATTCATGAACATAGTCATCCATTTGCACCTCTCTACTAAGTTTTGCAGTGAAGGCTAAAGCATGTCTACAGGGTTTTCCACTAACTTGCCAAGCCCTACAGCTGCATGTTTTCATCCCCAAGTTGACTGCATACCTGAAAAGTGCTCCTGATTTGGTAGGGGCAGTTACTTCAGCAGTGCCATGTCCACAGCTTAATACCTCACAGTCCTTGATAGCCTTGCTTTGAGCTGTTAGAGCCTCAATAATAGATGGAATTATTTTGCCCTCCATTGACATAGCAATCTTACTTCTTAGTTCAAACTTGGCTATAATCATTTGCCTTATAGTGTCATGCACCTCCACAATCTGTAAGTCTTTCACTTGTTTGACCCAGTTGTTGAAACATTCAGAGAGGTTGTTATTGATGTAGTCTACCTTGCAATGATCAGAAAATTTGCTTCTACTCCATAAGTAGGGATGGTTCTCATCTAAGTATGCAATGGCATCAGGGGCCTTCTCTTGTATCCTAGCCATGTGCCAGTTGAACTTATCAATGGTGTAACTCTTGGCTGCTGGCCACATATTGTAGTTGTACAAGTCCCCATAGTATTGTTTCTTAAAATTCTTCCACAAATGCCTCATACATTCTCTATGCTCCACCCCTGGGTACACATCATCCACAGCCCCCCCCCAATTCCTTTGCCTGCATCCGTGCTGATAGCCAGACCTGTTGGTGTACCAATAGCAATCTTCAAGTGCTGGATGAACCATGTCCAACTCTCCTTCGACTCAGTCTCAATCACTCCATAAGCAACAGGAAATAACCGATTTGTCCATCTATTGCAACAGCAGCCGCCAATTGGCCTCTTGACCTCCCTGTCAAGTGGGTGGCATCTATTGCAATGTAGGGCCTGCATCCTTGCAAGAAACCATCAATGCATGGCTTAAGAGCCACAAAAAGTCTCCTAAAACACACATCCCCTTGATGCTCTTCGGTGTCCAACTCAACAACACTTCCCGGGACTGATTTGAGTAGTTCAGCTCTATATGTGGGCAGCAGATCATAACTGTCATCCCACTTTCCATATATCATGTCCAGCGCCTTCTCTTTGCCCCTAAAAACCTTGTCATATGGAACCTCCATAGAATACCTCTTCTTTAAAGCAGTTTGTAACTCCTTTGGTCCCTTTGTTGGTTCGTCCTTCAACCAATCAACCACCCTTTCAGCTACCCAATTATTTGTGGCCATTGTATCACCACTGTTATTGACTGAACCACACTTGTGATTTGGCCCATTCTTCTTGACCTGCAACAAAATAAAGGATCACTATGTAAATATACAAGATGAAATAGAAGAACTATATGTGATGAAATAGAAGAACAAAATAAAGTATTCTAGTGTACCTTACAACCAAGGTATTTCTTCATGCTGATAGATGCAAAAAATGTCCAGTTGCAGCCCTTATCTGCTCTTATGCACTTGGCTCGAAACGCTCATTGTCTTTCTTCACAGTGCGAAAAGCATAATCATTCAATATTGCATGTTGGGTTAATGCTGATTTGCATTGTTTCACATCAGGAAAGATCACACCAATATCAACACATGGATTATCAACATCATAAGAAAAGCTAGAAATATCATCCTCGTCATCCTCATCAAATATTTCAACATCAGGTTCATACTCAGGATCAGAGAAATCAGATTCAGAAGATGCAGCCATGTCAGAATCATAGCTACTGTCACTTAGTGCAGCCATGTCAGGCTCTTCATCATCAAATGTGGGTCCCTCTTTTTCAGTAGATGTGGCTCTCTCTTTTATGGACGTGGATGTATCTTGGGTGAGTTGGGTTGGATCAACATAAGGATCCAACTCAAGAGAGGGTGTACTCGGTGTTTCCAATAATTTCTCTCTCACTTTAGGATGCAATGCACGCTTGGTGGGTGAACATTGTAGTAGACCAACAAAATCATTAACCCAAGCATCAATATGAACCACCCCTTCTCTATGTTCAGCTTAAACCACTCATGCAAATGTTCATCATTTTAATTGGGAGACGTGCATGTTCATCTTCATTTGCACGATACAAACTGATATATTGCTTTGAACCCCACATGAAGTGCTCAGCTATATAATTCACAAGTTCCATCAGGCCATAGCAATTTGCATCAACAACAATTGGTGGTAAAGTTTTTCTCTTTGAATAGGTCTTTGGCCCCCCATCAGGAAGGATGAAATAAGAACCCATTTTAACAACAAGACTCAACTCCCTGCGCGTAGACCTACAAGTAAATCATGAATGACAAATCGATTTCGTGTCCACTGCACTACAATCACATCCAAATCAAAGTGCATAGCAGTAAAAAGGAGGATTTTATACCCTGAGGACTCCATCTCGTACGTGCTAAGTCGATGATTCTCCTTCTCCTTCCCCCCGAACAGCAACAGACGCGCTGCGCCTCCCTGCAGGTCGCGTGCCGCCTCCCTGCAGTTCGATACACCATTACGAAAACGAACAATAGATAGAAATCACATATTTCACAGAATAGAAAGGGATACAATCCAATTGAAAACTAGACTGACCCATTGGTGATCTAATTGCGCCCACCAATATATGCACAAAGCAACAAAACGATCCCTGACAGTCTAAATTAAGCCTGCACGTCATTTCGCAACGGCAACCTAACGTCTTGTCTGTTTTTTAAGCCACTGACCTCATCTCAATCCCAGCAACTGCACACTAATAAACCGTTAACCCCTATCACAGCCAGCCTGCAGAGGGCCCCGGCGTAGGCAAGGAATGGAAATCCTCGAGGGATAATCCACGAAATCACCAACAAAGCAGGGAGAACAGAGTCCGGCACTATCATTTGCCTCGCAGCGAAGCAACCCACCAACCACCTTGAGGACGACACTACAACCGCCACTAAATCGCTGCAAACCAAACACGCGCGCGCCAACCCGGACCACAGAATTGGCCTCCGCGCGAGCGCTGGGGAAGCGGAAGGAAGAGGAGGAGGTTACCTAGGGTTCGTGTTTCGGGGGCGGCCCTGCCCTGCAGCCCGCGCCGCGCCACGCGCAGCACCGCGCGCCGCGCCTCCCTGCAGCCGCGCCGCGCCGCCCTGAGCAGCCCGCGCCGCGCCTCGCCGCCCCTGCCCTGCTGCCCGCGCCGCGCCACGCGCAGCACCGCGCGCCGCGCCGCCCAGCAGCTCCCGACGCGCCGCGCCGCCCCTGAGCAGCCCTGGCCGCGCCGCCCTGCAGCCCGCGCCGCCCTGCAGCCCACCAACGCCGCCGCCACACCCTAGGGTTAGGGTTCAGCCGCCACCATGGGACAGAGACGAACAGAGGAGAGAAAGAGATGGAGTCGGTCGGGCTCGTTCGCCTGCCTGCCTGTTCGTGTGAGATGGAAACGATAGGGAGGGGCACTATGGTCACTTTCTATTTTCCAAACGTTTTTCTTTTTTGTTTTAATTCCCAAACACCTTGTCAGTTAACAGACATAGAAAAGAGGGGCAAACGGCTGCTTCGAATTCGAAAAAGAGGTCCATTCTTGCAAAGTCCAAAAAAGAGGGGCAAACGTGCAGTTACAGTTCGAAACGAGGGCAGTTTTGCAATTTGCGCAAATAATAATGTTTGGGAGACCATGAAGAAACTAGTTGTTGTATGGCTTGACTCTATAGCTTGTCTCATACTGATATTGCTTGTCTGTTAGACAAGCTTATTGGGCTTGCTCTTACGAGCATCGTGGAGAACATTCCCAACTAGTATACCTGCCAATGCAAGACAAAGAAAGGATAAAGTGCCGTACTCCTATCGCGGGAATTTCTTGAACCCGCTCTTTTGACGGGCCTGTGGAAATTGGCCATGGAGAAATGCTGCCACTCTAGTATTGAAAACGTGCGCGCGTGGCGTGGGTGCGTCGTTCGTTCAAGCCCTCCGAAAGAAGGTGGCAGCAGCAAACCCGAATTGTTCCTTGGACAGAACAGTGGTAGAGTATACAGTACTACTCGTTTGAGGAATCTGGGCTGGCGCAGCCGCCATCATGTCGTGTCATTTCATCAGGCGGCCGACCGGCCAGGACCGGACTCAGACTCAGAGGCAGGCCGGCCAGCTCCCCGGATCGGAGACCCGTCGAAAAAGTTGCGCCAGGGAGCTGCCTGCCCGCGGGGCGACACCGAACGAAAAGGCTGCCAAGTGCCGGCCGGGTGCCGAGCTCAACCTGCGCCACGCGCGCGTCCGTCCGGTCCCCGCCCGCAGCCTTGATGCATGCTTTCGTACGTGCGCTCGGCAAGACGGCAAGTACTGAGCGATCTCACCGAGCACCGAGCGCCGCCACGGTTAGCAGCTGCCGGCTCGAGCAGGCGGTCAGTGCATGTGATGTGAGCCCTACGGGTTAGCGCGTCAGTGCGTCGCGCCGACCGTTTCGGGGTGGCGCGAGCGCGGCAGGGAGGGGAGCGTGTGGGGAAGCCGTGGCGTTCGGACGGCTCTTTTGGGCGCAGCCGCGTCGGGCGCTGGGTGGGAAAAGGTCGCTTTGCGCCCCCGCGGCTCCCACGTCCGCGCTGGACCGCGGCCTCGGGTCGGCTCAGCTGGGGTGGGGTGACAGGATTTTACTCGTACTGCTACCAAGTGACTGGATCCTGTCCTCCAGTTGGATGACTGGATGAGCTGTGTATTCTGGCACTTCAGCAATGCTACTCGTTCTACACATGGCAACAGCACCCAGGAATGCCAAATGTGCACACGGACCATTTCTTTCCTCCGGGGCGTTTCCTGATACGGAAGTAGTTGAAACCTAACTCTAGTTGAAAAATATTAGAAAACATTTTACTTAACATGTCTAGAAGGTTCCACAAATCCCGATGTATGTGTGTCGATGAGATAGAGTGCACGCATATAAAATTTCAAGTCCAAATACATCTCGATTTGATAGATGCAAAAATGACATATCATGGTGGAAAGAGAGAAAAAAAGGACAAAATAGTGTACAGTATGTGTCTTTGTTCTTTTGCACAGTGATTTGTCATTCTATATCTCTCCAATAAATATTTGTTTGGAAATCCAAACAAATATCAAGTTATGTAGCTCATCGGTCTCAGGCCCCTAATATCAAGTTAGCATCTCAAGCCACGCGATAATAAGGACGAGTAACATGTAAGTATATCCTAGTAAACCTTCATACAAAGTTTTGCCAACACCACCGATAGTTGGCCTACTACCGGAGACTAATGTCTTGACCTCAAAACCTCCGTAACCCTAACTTGTCTCACGGGTCACACGAACCTCTACTGGGCGAACTGCAGACAAGCTAGCGAAGTAGCTACAGAAGCTGGAACCCAAACAACAACAACAGATTTTGGGTAAAGATTTTAAGATCCAATCCAAAATCCAGATTTTTGTAACTGCTTCCACCTTCCAGATTTTTGTTTCTAACTTCTATAACAAGGGTGGTTATGTAGGGGCACATGCCCCCTGACTGACAACCAAGCCAAATGTTAGTTTATGCCGAAAGCAACCAAGTCAAAATGTTGGTTGCAATCAAATCGTGTCACGTTGTGACATACCGACATACCGACCCATTCTACAAAACATGGCATACCTTGTCATTCTACATGCGAATATATGTTAGGATGCGTAAGATGTATGCAAGGGAGACAAAAGGGTTATAGAAGTCAGAAACATAAAAGTAAAATGTGATTTTGGTTGCATATCGACCCACCACACTACCCAGTTGTAGCAGTTTGTCGTGCTTACCTTCCACCACCGCATTTCGTTTTGGAGCACTACGTCCGGACTGCTGGCTTACCACTAATATGATGTCATCGTAAGTCTCCATGCTACTAGTAATAAGGGTGCCGCAAGAGTACGTAGCTCGCTGGCTCACGGCGCAGCGCTCGGGCAGCAGGTGAGAAGAGCATGACGGCCGGGAAGAACGCTCACGTGCTCAGGGACGAAGACGAAGGCAGGATGAGACCATTGAGACGAAGGCGCCACGAAGCTGCGGGCCGGACAACATCTAACGACAGCGCCACCGGCCACCTCGGCATGCGCCCAACAGATCCAATCTACTGTGGCATCATTTGGGCCGGGCCCACGCAGCTGGCCAACCTGGGCCGTGCCGGACAACCTGGCGTGTCAGTCCCGGTGCCACTGACTCTCCGGCCCCACCACTGCCTCGCCGTGGGGGACCACCCTTACAAAATTCTGCTCCGTACCCGAAACAAAGATAACAGGCGTAGAAAATGTCCGTGCATACGGTCCAGTCCTTCCGAGCGCCGTACCGTACAGGTCGTGCCGGCCGGATGTCACGTTCTGCAGTTTTCTTTTTCTGAGTTTTGCGGGACATGTCCTGCGATTCCTGCAGGTGAATATGGTACTTGCAAGTAGTATCATCTTGTCTCAAAATACAAAAGGCAAAGTACCATCTGAGCTTAAGATAAACGTTTTCCGACTGGTCCATACCACAGTTGATAATCGAGACAGCACATTTCGATCCTATAAAAACGGAACTGGAATCTGGGTGGTTTGTAAAACTGCAATTTGCATGGGCGTGGTGAGGGATGGAGCCCCCCACATCGCACCAGCAGCCGGGCAGGATGCTCGATGCAACAAACTCCCACCTCTTTTGCGAGGAAAACACTGCAAGCGAGGAAGCAAGTAACGAATACTACAAAAGGCCAGCGGCAAACCGCTGTTTATTCAGTTTATGGTACAGTACAGGAGAGCTGGAGGGTGATGCAAACACACACTTGCATTTGACAAAGCACCGCAGGAGCATATGCTGCTTTGCGCATCGGCCTCCATTATTTGATTTCACTGCAACGATGATGGAATCTGGTGGCACGGCAGCTGAATTAGTCCTCGTGGTCCCAGAGCTCAGACGCGCTCTTGTACGGCCCGTGAGTCTTGTTCACGAAGAGCTCCTCGCCGGTCAGGACTCGCTTCTGCAATGTCAAGGTGCACCCAAATTAGATCAGGCAATAAACTAATTCAAACAAGCCAGTTTTTGTTCCCTATATTTAACTGTGGTGTTTAAGAACTACTAGCTGCTGCAGTAAACAGATCAAAAGATGCTCGATGTGCCCCTATCTGAAAACCCTATTGCTTTTTTTTTTTTGGGAGCAAAATGGATTTATCTCACTGACCTGCAGGATACCCTGAAAGATGATTAACATATGCAATAGAGAAACTAACATATTGAGCATCCCTATCGAGATTTTTTTAACAATATGAAATAGTAGTCTTTTTCACAGTAGTACTAACTTCCAATTTACCATCTTCTCTCAGCTTATGACGTGCCAGGACATTGTACTAAGTTATGCTTAAACACAGAAATTATGGCGCACTCACATCATCTTTGATGCTGCACAAGGCCTTGAAGTCCTCCTCAGGGATCTCCCACCCAAACACCTGAATGTTCTCCTTGATCCTTTCATCTTTGGAGGATTTGGGTATAACGCTCGTACCCCTTTGGAGAGCCCACTTGACGAGAACCTGCCCGGGGCTCTTGTTCAGTTTGTTGGCTATCTGTATTGGAATCAGAGTTAGGTTCATCACATGTAAACGAAAAGCCCTATCTCAACTGAAAAATGATTATATTTGCAGGAACCTTTTCGACAACTTGATCATGCGCTAGGTTCTTTTCTGAAGAACCAAGTGGAGAGTAAGCCTGCAAATAGCATAAAAGTGAAATTAAGCGTTCAAAACAAAACCATTCAAAGAAAAGAGAAATACGAGTTGGATCACTGTCATAGCTTAATTTTGTTTGAACTGTAGTTGCTGATTTTCATAAGAAATATCTTACAGTGACATGATAATCCAAGTTTCTTGCAGGCCTCAAAAATCTGTCATTCTTCTTCCACCAGGATGCATTTCCATCTGAGTGAAATCAACAAAAGGTTAATTCAGTTATTCAAATATGTTTGCAATACAGAGAAACTTGAGGGGTTCACAACCTGGCATACTGCAGGTGGAATTTGCTGACCGCATCAGCCGGTTGAGCTTGGTAACTGTATAATTGCAAACACCGATGTCCTTAACTAGTCCATCTTTCACAAGGTTTTCCATTTCCCTCCACACTCCTTCCATGTCAAATTCCAGGACTTCCCCAGCTTCTGGCGGCATATGTGCCCCATCTTTTAGACGGAACGGCCAGGGATCTGCATTCATTTATTAGTGTAAGTAGATTCTCTTTTAGCAAAAAGGAAATTCCATTTCACTGTTTCAGTATGCAAAGGTTTTCGAGTGAACCATATATTGTCATTCAGCATGCAAAATAAAAGCTGCAAGAGTAAAAAGGTTGCGATATCAATAAGAATGCTGGTTTCTTACAAGGTAGAGGTCGAGATAGTCTAACTGTAAATCCTTGAGTGTCTCCTTTAGTGCTGGCCGAACCCTCTCCGGAACCAAGTTTGTGCACCTGCCAAATCAAATATGACATAAAAACCATGTTAGTTACTCTTTTTTTGTTTATCAGAGAAATTTGTAATTGATCAGATATCATGTATGTACCATATTTTCGATGTTACAAATAAATCTTTTCTGTTGATCCCAGCCTCCATCGCAGCTTTAAGTCCTTGGCCGACCTGAAAATTAGCAGAGCATTTAACGACTGTCACCTAGTACTCTGCTAGAGTGTGCTAGACTAATGTACAAAAATAATTTTGTTCCGATGCGTACCTCCTTTTGTACTCCGTATTCAGCAGCCGTGTCTACATGCCTGTATCCAGCCTGCAATAACCAAGCAAACAATTTGCCTTGCTAGATTAGAAGCGGACTCTGTACGTTTCGGGCAGTTTCTGTATGTAGTACAAGTTAGTGCTATAACAGTGAAGGCCTTTCAGGTTTCAGCTGATCACCCACCATTCATGACAAAAATAAATAAATCTTTTGTGGGTACTTAGGTCGGAACTACATATCCACGAATCACTAGTCTACCAGGACTGCTAAACGTTATGATCTGTTTCCAGCATGCTAAT
Source organism: Eragrostis nindensis (assembly GCA_012490785.1). Taxonomy (NCBI): domain Eukaryota; kingdom Viridiplantae; phylum Streptophyta; class Magnoliopsida; order Poales; family Poaceae; genus Eragrostis; species Eragrostis nindensis. The sequence goes on from JAAXCT010002751.1 coordinate 42,034, forward strand.
CTTGATCTGTCAAATTACCATTTTTCTAGGGCTACTTTTTCCCAAATTACCAGCATACTAAACTGAAACTTGGAGAGGTTGGATATGGAGGCATGGAGCTGTACCTCGATGATAGCTGTCTGAACGGAGTGGACGACTGCATCCGAGCCTGCCCTCCAAGTGCCAAGCCCGACGGCCGGCATGGTGTGCCCGCTCTTCAGAACGAAGTGATCCTGCTCCACTTGCCCCATCGCCTTTGCACTCGCCATCCTGAACCTCTTCAGACTCCCTTCGCTTTTCAATCGATTTTGACAACTTGTCCCACAGAAGGGTGATGACTGCACGTTCTCTATATACCGACAGAACTCAAAGGAAGAGATGCCACGTACATTAGAATCCATGGACACATGTCTAGCCATCAGAACCTAAAGAAACTCGCCAAGCACGGGTGTACTGGACGAACATACCAGAACACATAGGTGGCCAACAGCACAAAAAACTACACGAAAAGAATCAATAGTTTGATTATGATACCGCAAGAAATTTATGTACCTACCACCATCCATTGTTGGAAAGATGACGAAGGAAACTTGCTCACAGTCTGAAACTTCTGGCTTCAAGAAAGCAAAAAGATCTGAATGCAACATCCAGACCTGTCAAGCTTCCAATGAGGACTCCCCTAATATACTTCGAGGTGAACTTGAATTTACAGCATTTGCTGTTACAATTTACTGAACTCTCAAGCTTGCTATGAGGACTCACCTAACATTATTTCAAGGTAAACCTGACTTTAAGCATCTGAAGTTACATAATCCTCTGAAGTCCTAACTGATGTACACAATATATTTACTCTAAAATGGAAAAGAGAACCAATATGTATACTCTTTGGGCTCAACGAAGAAAAGAAAGAAGTAACATATGATTGTAGGTTCCGCCAAATTGCTGATTTCAATAGTGAGGCTCAATCTTGAAGTAAGGCGGTCTCTTTCACTGTTCCATGAGCTATGGTTTATGCACTTCGCAGTCATCTTGAAGTCACCATATCACTAGGTGGGACCGCATGACTGGTTACTGTTGTTGCTGCTGTCATCCAAATTCTGTACTTCAGGTTCACCATGTTCCAAGTTTGCTGTTTCTGTCTCTGGTGGCGCGGTATCCTCGGCAGAAGGTTGGTTATCCTCACTTTTTTGCAGCCCAGTGTATCGCGCAAGATCAACCCATTGCTGCAGCAAACAGGCAGTGATGAGAGGGGGAAAGACAGACTTCCTACTATAAGGAATGTTACTATCTTGTCTTAAGTATCAGCTTGCTTCAGAATTATGCAGTTCTCTTCCTAAGATGGCATGTAGAAGCATCATTTTTTTGAGGAAAATATAGAAGCATCATCGATGTATTAATGTAGCATGAGAATACATAAATAAACAGGGAAACCACTTCAAGGATGTAAACTTAGTTACAATCAACTGGAGTAGCTAGAAGCAGTACGTCCTCTGGTCCAAAATAGACAGTGTTTGATGTAAGTTGGTTTCTTTTGCAAATACCTGACGTTTTTGGGAGGCAGCAACTTTCCACTTAAAGTGCCTCTTAATTTCATAGCGATAGTGGTATTAGATGAAACCGAGTACCAAAATTAGAGCGACATCTTGAAACTATAATGATAATCAATCCAAATTGGAGAGCATATCAAATAAAACAAGGACCCAAATTTTTGATTGCTTATTTAATATGAAAGCTTGAAAGACAAATACATACTACCAAAGCAAGTTCATAAAACAAAAGATTGCCGGAAATGTTCAAACCTGTGTTCCCCAGTATGAATTGGCTGTCCTAGCTACGAAGGATAACAGACTAGCAAGAAGTGGTTGATTGTAGTATGTCACAAGGCTCTCTCCTAGCCGATACTCCACTAAACCAGCAATGATCTTCAACACAATTTATAAAGAAATTAGATAAACTGTGGTAACAAAAAAATTTAATATATAACTTCAAACTGAATTAAGTAAATAGTTTCCCAGAATAAGGTGGTTCATTGGCACATTATGTATAAAGTTTTACATGGTGGTCTTTCTTTAATTAAACATCAGGTCTGCCAATTGCCTTTATGTTAATAGAGTAGAGAAGCAAATACGTATATGATAGGCCGTGAATGGCCAAAAATAACAGGAAACCAAGGACGTGTTTGGCATCATGAAACTCTCCAGTTTCTTGTGAAAAACGAACAATCGGTGCCACATGACGCATACGCACTGGCAAAGCTAGGATGAAAAATCCTCTGGTGCCCAAGGTGATCATGCATCAAAATCTATAATAATTCTCAAGTAACACTCCACTGATTAGCCTTGCACACTATTTTGGACCATGGTTCCTGTGCACCAGATTATGTTGCTTCACCACTGCACATACGGATGAGACGATTCATTTTCACTACCAGTGAGAAACGGGTGCAAAGCAGTTTCAAAGGAACCCCCCCCCCCCCCCCCCCCCCAAAAAAAAAATCTACCATTGGCCCTAAATCCCATCTTTCTTTCCTTTTTCACGCCATGAATGGATCAAGCACGTCCCATGCATTCAGTACATGTGCATAAGCTAATAGCCTCATAGATTAATAAAGTTTGTTCATCAATAAATTCTGTTAGTTATATATCTATCAACTTTACTTGTACCTTATCTCTAGCTACCTGGATAATCCATCATAACCAATATTTTGCTGTACTACGACATTACCAGGGTGGCACTGGGAAGGTGGCCCAATGGTTAGGCCCAAAATAAGTTAGGATCTCGAGAAATTGACTTAGAAACAGTTACCAACTAATTACAAATTGTTCAAAAAACAAGTATAACGCTGAAGGTTGCCATTCAGTAGAAGAAATTTAAGCAAGAAGATTTGTAGCAATTATATAGTATATATCAAAATGGACCCGGATGGCTAGGTTATCCTATCAAAAATTACCTGATACCGTAAATTTGCCGATGTTCCAAGAAAACAACTATAAACAGCTGCTGACTTCCAGATAGGAGTTCTCTTCCGTCCTGCTTCCACATTTACTGAAGGTTTCACCATTCTTCGAGCCGCATACACAAGATCCGAGGAAAGTCCAGCACCGACACTAGAAATGAACCCAACACTGGCAAGTTTCAAACCACCAATTAACACTGCTGTAACTCTCTGGTTCAAATTCCAATTCTGACCCAAGATATTCTTTTGGAAAGCATTATCTGGCAATGATCCAAAAAGGCCTTTGACAAACTCCAAACTCTGACCAGAACCATCATCAGCATATTGAAGGACTGAAATAGTAGGAGCAGGAAGCCACACTGTAAAGAAATCAACAACAGATCCTCTAATTGTATCCGTAAGGACATAGTCAATTTCTTCAAAAAACCTTTCTTTCCGTCTTTCATACTGCGCTAACAGAGTTGTTGTTATTGATATGACCTCTTCGATAGCTAATCTTTGTAGGAATTTAGGGTCTGCCAGCAATCGTTCTCGGAAACCCTGTTGAAGTTAATTGTTTGAAATAAAAATTCAGTCAAAGTCATCTTCAGATCAATTAAATGAACTGATACAAGAGGAAGGACTATGAAATGTCAAATAAATTTCTTACTTGAAATCGATGAATCAGTTCAGCCATAGCAGGGTATTTCTCAAGGTCAAAAAAGTTCTGCAATATCTCAGGTGAAACTACACCGAGATCTATTCCTTTTTGAAGATCCTGCCATATTTAGTGCAAGGGTTTATCAGCCAAAGATCAATGAATATAAGGTGGTAAAAGTACAGAAACATTTGTGTCACAGTCTCACAGAAGGAAAGTCTTACTATATTGAGCAATAAAAAGTAAATATTCCACAGGATAACTGTTACTGATACATTTTGTTAGCTACCCTTTGCCATGGCATGAACTAAAACCATGTTCAGGGCCAGTCCTACAGTCCTACTGGCCTGGGTCCAGTACAGCTTTATCAAAAACTGAATATAACTAATAATGAAAACAAAATCATAAAGAAAAAAAATGCTACGTCGCATCTTTCCCTGACTAAATCATTATCAGTCTCCCACTCTGTTCTTCTCCAAATAATTTAACCAGCAGTAACGAATACAACACCGGTCATGGCAGCTTACATTTTTCATGCTATTTAAAAGCTTCATGACAGCAGGAAATTAACAAGCATTTGAGTCAAGAAGCAGTAGACCTTAGGTAAAGCTTCAGGCCTCCGACGAGCATCGTTCAAAACGCGAGCAATTTCCACACGGTCAAAGCAATTTCTACTGCAAGGCTTAGCTGCTGAATACCATAAGAAATCAGCCACAGGGATTTCACCTTCCCTCCTTATGTCTTGTCTATCAGGATCGAGTAGTACTATAACTTGGTCTTTCTTCGACATCCTTTTAGATATTCTAGCAGGAACACCAATTCCTCGTGAACCGTAAATAACATGGCTTGCACCAGTTACAACGATAAGCAGCCGTGAAGGATCATTATTAAGTTCTTTCATTATAATCTGGGACATGGTATAGTCGTCAACTACTCTTGTTTGTATAGATAAATATGAGGTAGGGTCAAAAGGAGAGTCATCAGATGAAATATTGTCTATGAGTGACAGGTCTGGATTAGACATGAAACCAGAAATGAACCCTGAGCCTGCTGGAGGGGCATATGCTTCTCTTTCTGCGTTAGAAAGGCCTTTAATCCCTTCTGCTTGGACAGTCCTTCTCACCTGCTCAACAAATAAACAGTAAGTTCTGTAAAATATACCGCTATAGAACATGGAAGCAAAATTCAGCTAACCGAGGAAACACGACTCTTCTCTTTCCCCACCCTGCTACAGTAAAGCGCGTGGGCGAACCTCAAATCCGGCGTCGATCTTGCCGGATCTCGCCCTCCGGCCGCCGCTCTGGCTCCGGTGTGGGTGGGATTTGGCAGATCGACGTCCGGCCTCTGTCTATAGCTGTATAATAGCTACTAGTTTGCAGTTTTCTCGCCGTTTTCGTGGTGTTAGGATGGCGGCGAATCCTTTTCCTTCTCGTCTTCTTGCCTGTGTTGGGGTCGTCGTGGGGCGGCGTGGCAGGTGCCGGTGGAGCTCTGGTGTCCACCTTGATGGTGTCGCCCCTGCTCTGTCTCTCCCGCGTCGACCCGGCCTCATGAGGAAGGGGCGGCAAGGCGGCGGTACTCCTGACCGGCCCAGCACAGCACGGCTGGGCGTCGATGCTTGGCGTAGCCAGGCGTGGAGTGTCCGTCGCTCGCGAGAAGCTTTTGTGCCGACGGTGGTCTCGTGCCGGCGGTGATTTTTCCTCTCTTTAGTGTAGGGGAGGAATCTTTGTGCCCCCGCCGACGTCGGTGCTGGTGGTGGTGGATTTTGTCTTCGGGTGGACTCCGTCACGCTGGTGGGGTTCACCTGTTGCTGTTGCTGTCGGTGGCTGTCGGCGTCCGTGGCGGCGCTGCCGGCCGGCGGCTCTTCTCGTCGTCGCTGGTGGTCGGTGCGGTGGCGGCGCTCTGCGTCGCGGTGGCGGCGCGCCAGTCGGCGTTGCGGCTGCTGTGGCGTGAGGCCTGGAGCGGAGGCTCGGCCCGGCGACGCGTTCATCCGTGGCGGGACTGATGGCGGCGACGACTTTTTGCTCCTCTTCCTTCCTTCCTGGCGGTTGCTGCTGCCCCTGCGGGCGGCGGTGGCGGCGTTGCCTGGGGATGAGGATGAGTGAGACCTGTGTCCTCCCTTCGGCGGAAGAGAGGAATCCTAGGTTTCCAGGCGGCGGCAATGTCGTCGTCAGGGGAATAAGTTCTTCCGAGCTCTGCCAAGTCTCGTTGGCGTCCTCTCCTCCGACGTCGGCGATGAGCTCGTGAAGTCTTTCTTCGGAGGGTTGGCCTCTTCTTTTCGGAGGGTTGGCCTCTTCTTTCGCTTACCTCTCACCGCGTGGTGACAGTCGTGCAAGATCTCTGGAAGGACGCGTTTCTTCGCTGTGTTTAGGTGTAGGTCTGGTCGTGTGTGTGTGGGCGTTGTTTGCTTGTATGCGCATGAACAGTTACTACACTTTAATACAGAGTTGAGAGGTTCAAAAAAAAAAACATGGAAGCACATAAACCGTAAAACAAATCATAGAACAGTAAAGTTATACAATACTCATTAGCAGAATGCCAAAAATAAGAAGCAAACTGTATCTTTGCTGTGAAAAATAGGGCTCTTTCATTAGTTTGTATCAAATTGTCTAGATTCTCAATCGTGCCATGCCTTCATATCAACTATGCTGAAAGCTGCAGTGAGACCGTATAATGTTACATGGCACGGCAATGTAAAGCGCAATATCTCTATTTTGATTTCAAGAAATATTTATTAGGAAAACTATGACAAATATTTTATATTAGAAGACTTGAATCACTGATGCAGAATGATATGGATAAAGAAAGATGTCTAGATTATTCACACAATAATTTACAGACCAGTGTTTGAAAATTATCAATTACCTCCAGAGGAGCTCCACAAGCAATTAGCTTAATTCCAGAATCACGACAGTAATTCAGAAGAGGTTCATACTCCTGCCAGAGCTCTGGTGGCCAGTGTGATGTGTACAACTTTAAGATGCTGCCATCAATCCTACACAAAGCATATGCTTGTCAAAATCTGAGAATTTGATTTTACTTAAAAGTGAAATTTCCTTTATAAATTATCAATCTTCAGCAACGTAATGTTAACATTAGGCTGCAACCAAAACATGATCTACGAAGAATCTTGTCCTTTGCCTATGGTGATAATAATGCGTTTTTATTGAGCTGCAAATATAATAAGTTCAGGTACTGTTTAAATTAGGGTTTCAGATTGTGGTTGTTGTTGGTTTTCCCAGCAGGTATTCAAAGAACACTTAGACAGTTAATTCAAGGAGTTTAAACCTAGGTTTTTGTTAGGCTGTTATTGTGTTCTCAGATCTTTAGTTTTTTTTTTCCCCTTTCCGAAACTGGAATTTGAAACCTAGGCCAATGTTAAGCTGTAATGGAATAAAGGACACCTAACTTCTTTGTACAGAGTAAACAGAAAAATATATGAACTCGGTTTCAGCCAGGCTATACAGGCGCACTATATAAACATTATTCAGAGGCTCTTCCCCAGGAAAGCTACTGTGCTCACCAGCGTTTGGACTTCTACTGAACTCTGAACACTAACCCCTCTTTTGCATGTTAGCCCTGGACCATTGTTTGACAACTAGAATCTCTAATGATGATCAGGTAAACTACTGATTGAGAGTACAACAATGTGGATGAAGTAATCAAGCAAATGAAATCCTATAGCAGAGTGGGGAGAAAACCGACATGAGTCCATGTAATGGAACACCATGATCATTCTAAGCTTAAACATAATGAACCTTCAGGGCCCCTTTGGATTGAAGGATTTTTGGAGGAAAAATGGAGGATTCCAATTCCTATAGGGAAAGGTACTGTTCATGCCTTTGGAATGGAGGAATGGAGCAAAGGAAAAGTGAAGGAAATTTTCCTATGGTGGTGATTTCATGGGAAGAATGGAGGAAAGGAAACATTGGGTCAGACCTCTTTTTTCCATTCCTGTGGCATAGGATTGAGGCAAAGTGCTGCTTAGCTGCTCGTAATGAAAACTTGAGCATGAAAGAGTATGTCGCATGAAAGAGAAAAAAACGAGCTGGGCAAGGGGAAAAAATGTATGAAGTCCATCCCTCGCATGAAAGAGTATGTCGCATGAAAGAGAAAAAAACGAGCTGTTGAGAAGGCACAGCAGACGGTGGCACTTGTCTTCCCTCTCAGTAAATATTAGAAAAAATTGGATCGGTAGTTACAGTAATCATAACATCAAGGCACTGTTCACCACTAACATTTCCTGTGGTTTTCCTGTGAGCCATCCAAACGATTGTTTCTATAAAATTCCTGTGTTTTCCAATCCTCTGTTTTGCATATGCATTCCTATCCTATTCCTGTGTTTTTCCTATTCCTGTGTTCTTCCAATCCTGTGTTCCAAAGGAGCCCTCAGACTGTCATGAACAAGCGAAGGATAAATCACAAGCTCTACTAACAGCTCACGACTCTGATCTTAACCGCAGGTGTTCAAACAAGTTGCAGATGACTGCGCAGTTACAAGGTACAATAGAACACTGTGCTGTTTCTAAAGCTGATACCCATGATCCTTACAATGGTAGTTGAAGCTATGAGTCTATGATTATCTAAACAGATTCAGAAGTGCTTGCTTTTCTGAGTAGTTAACAGCAGATAAGACAGCACATTGTTCTATGTTTAGAGAAGAGCATCAATGACATTGAAAATAGAGATTCAGGATACACTACGTGGGAACACCAATACGATGTTATCAAAGATATTCGTGTTTAGATTATGACATATTGACACATGAAGGTTAATCGAGGTATGAACTATGAAGTATGAACCCCAGCTACAACAACTTAATTAAATTTCAGTATCAATAACATGTAAACAGGTAAATCTAGATTATACATGGCAGCAATCGTGGTCTGAAGTATGAACAATCAGGGATCAGTTACAACAATTGAGCTAATCATGCAAACAGATAAATCTATCGGAAGCAATTGTTTAACTGACATAGCTGTCCAAAAGCAAAACACAGAAGGAGATCAGCAGTACCTCCCGTCCATGAACTGGTCGACCTGCTGCTGGAGGTCGCAGGGGAACGCCTCGAGCGCTAGCGCCAGGCCCCTCCCGGCGTCGGCGCAGCGGTCTCGAGCTCCCTGACGATCTCGAGCTCGAGCACGCGGTCTTCGGGGTCGGGCGCGACCTCGGCCTCTCCGAGGTACACCACCCTCGCGGCCGCCAGCTTCTCCCACACCCGCCGCCTCGCCTCCTTCCCCGTCACCGCCTCCGGTTCCCCGAGGACGGACGCGTCGTACACCCTCGACATGGCCGACTCATCGGGCTCCTCCTCCGCCTCCGAGGGCGCCGGGGAGGGGGCCTCGTCTGTGGGCGGCGGCGGCGGTGGGGCCGGAGCGTCAGCATCGTCGGCCTCCGGGGCGGCGGCGGAGGGGAGAGTGCGGAGGACGGTAGAGGCGGCGGCGAGCGACGGGACAAGGAGGAGCAGGCCGCGGCGGGATGCGGCGGAGGCGGAAACGTCGCGGCTGCGGGGCGAGGAGCGGTCGGCGATTTTAGCGCCGAGGCGGGAGCGGGGAGAGGGCAGGCGTGGTTTGAAAGAGGCGGCGGGGCTTTGAGACGGCGCGTGGGACAACATTGCTCGCTCGCTCGCGGCCGAGTTGGAGCTCTGCTTTGCCGGCTGCAGGAGCAAGCAGACTTGCTGTGCGCGCTTGTCACGATGGTGGAGGAACTCGTTGACACAACCAAAAGAACTTCAAATCGGTAGGAAACACCAGTGCAAGAAGCAAAATTTTGTGATCAATAAGATTTCTACTGGACACACACGATGTTAATTTTAGAGGAGCGGTTGTGGTCATCTTTCCTGGACAGTAGTAGTACCATGCAGTGATGCGAACTCTTAAGGACGCGTGTGGATAAGCAAAGATGACAGCCACAAACTCTCCGTCCAGCCGCGTCCAGTCCGCGACTCCGCATTCAACGTGTGAAGCCTGGAAAGCGGCCTTGTTGCATCTGCGAACGGTATCGTCCATGGCACAATTCAAAGTAAATACTTTTATTTCACAATTACAAGGTTACACACGTCCATGTATACATGCATCAAACACAATAGGTGAGATTGTAGGAGAAAAGAACATGTCAGTTAACACACAGAAAATTGTTATCACAATTGCCGATTATCAGTTCTCATCGAGCTCATTTGCCGCGACTCAATTTCACACATTGTACGTAACTCATGTCATTACAACAACCAGACCAAGGAGGCAAAACTGCGGAGAATCAAGAATGGGTTGTTGGTGCTGTAAGTCGATCAAATCAAATGGATCAAAATCTGCTACTCTACATTTAATATACAAGCTATATCAGTTGCCCTTGTTAGCGTATATTTTAGTCTCGTCTGCAACCTTTGCCCACATATCAGCAAAACGGTCTGAATATGAAACCTGCCAATAACAATTGAAGAACAAAATGTTGTCAAATAAATATCATGTTGATGCATCTCTCTGTATCTTTCCCATTGTAGGTCATGTGGTTATGTCCAGCAATATCCATACCTGGTCTACGAAAATCCTTTCAGCATCTCTACAAAATCCCGCCGCCTTTCCTTGTTAAATCTTTTTATTTCAATCATGTTGTTTTCCTGCAATGTCAAATAAAGTTTAATAGGAAAATAGGTCCATTTGTTCCAAAAGGCAATGTGGTTCCAAATTTCAATAATATTCATACTAAGAACTAGCATCCCTACAGTCCTGTAGCTTCCAGCAACAACTCCACAATAGATTAAGTTAGCCTTTATCTGACTAAACAATAGACCATACTGTTCTTAATCATTCACATATACTAAAATGTATATGTTCAAACTCTGAAAGCAACCTAAAAGTACACGGCTCCATCCTCAGGATATTAGCATCCGAAAAAGCAGAAGGCCACCCTCTAGTCTTTTTTAAATTCAAATAGTGCCAATTCCAGAAACACGGTGTGTTTCTAATGCCTACCCAAGAGAAGTTCAATTTAGAAAGCTCTCTACGAGACAGATTTGCATCTACAGGTGCACACAGGTATCCAATAAATGCCCTCATAAAATGGAAATTTGGTACTTTATCAGCATCTTAGCTAGCACACTCATCGTATCAGCAAGCTAACGCAGTGTGATTTTGAAATAATATTGGATTGCCTACATTGAAACTGCATAGCAATGCCTATGCTACAGAAATGCTGATCAAATCACATGCGACAACCATAATGAAGTTTTCTGCTGGTGATGTTGACCATCAAAGACAAGGAAAAGGAGAACAAACAAATAAAGAGCAAGAATTACAGTTAAGACCACAAGAATATAAAACTGTTCAGTTTTGCTATTAGTCAAACTATCCTGAAGCTCAGTTTTTACCACTTACCAATTATGCATGAGCACACCATCACAAGAATATAAAACTAACCATACATATATTTTGCTGCATATACAAACTTGACCATAAGACTAGCTGAGTGTATGAAGGTAAAGAAATAGGAACAGTATGTCATAACGAATATAACTTATTTCTCAGTAATAAACAATAAAGGTGCATGCTCTTTTTCTATGTGTAAAACTTTAAATGTGCTCCAATGGAATACTGACATATCACATTATTCAGGCATTTTACCTTAATGTTTTCATATTCCTTGACTGCGTCGATTTTCGCTGCTTCTGCTGATTTTATTGTTTCTTTCAATCCTTCTGCCTTCTGATAGTTTGACCACTCATGCCCCATATCTTTTGGTGATACAGACTCGAGTCTTCCTGCCCTGCTGTGCAGGGAGTATAAGTCGGCTGACAGACTTTGCACGTGATGTAAAGCATTAGAGCGATCGGCAAATGCATGATTGACAGATATCATTTTCTCCAGGTACTCATGGATGCTACCCTGGAAAAGGTGTGAACTATGCATTACATATAAAGATGAAAAAAATCCTGAGAGAAGATAAACAGTTTTCCAAATTTGGGTCTGCAACATATATAACATACCAGGTGCTCCACAATTTTTGAATTTAAATATGCTGAGATCTTCTGAATTTTAATACTGAATTTGCAAATTATGGATATCCACCGCTCGACTTCTCTGTGAAGTACTTGCTGCCCGTTCTTTTTCAAATTTTGCCAGCCTAATCAGTGTCATCCCCAAGTGACCTGTAGTTTCTTTTTAAGATCATCTTGAGCTTTAACAAGAGCTTCTGCCTACACAAAATACAAAATTAGAATACAAATTTACCAACTATCAGGAGCAGTTTTTGTGAACCAAAACAGGAATCCGACAAACCAATGCATACAACAGAAACTTGTTTCACAAAATAGGCGAGAGAACCAATACCTGCTGAGATGTTGTGGTGAGCTGCTGCTGTAAGTCCTCCAGCTTGGCCTTGTGTGCCAGAAATTCGGTCCGTCTCCTGCTCCACTGGGGGAGGCTTTGTTGCAACCAACCCATTCACCACCGTCTGCTTCAGACCCTTAACATTCCAAGCAAATGCCGCCCAGATTTCACCGGCACAGGCGGAGCAGCAGCAGCATTCGCTGTCGTAGTCCAGTACCGCGGCCGCTCACCCTCAAAGGCGGGGATGGCGCCAGGCTGGGTGAGGAACGTGCGGAGGTCAGAGCTGCTGCCGATGACGGGGTGCGCGGCTAGCCGGCAGAGGTAGCGCTGCAGCGCGACGCACCGCTGGCTGACGAAATCGTGGCGCTGGATGACCTGGCCCTCGAGGACGCTCTTGTGGGCCGGGCCGGGATGAAGAGGCCGCGGTGTGCCGCGGCGAGCCGGTCCGCGAGGGCCACCACGTCGCGGAAGCGCCGCCGTACGCGGACCTCGCCGCCGCTGCCCGCGAGGGTGGTGGTGATGAGGTAGGAGAAGTAACTCCCCGAGCCCGGGATCACGCCGGCGCCCCGGCGGTGGGCTCCGCGTGCTTCTTCGGATCGGACACGGTGATCTTCGCGAACTCGCGGGGCGCATCGTCGCGTGCGGTGCTGGGTGCCGGGGCGGGGCAGAAGTCGTCTTCGTCGAGAAAGTCGTCGATGACAAAGGGATCGCGGTTCGCAGCGCCGGTGGGGGAGGGAGGCGGACGGAGAGGGGGTCGGTGGAGGCCGCGGCGGCGGCGGCGGCGGATGATGAGGAAGACGAGTCGAGTGCCAGGGTCTCGAGGTCGTCTGCGGCGGCGGAGGCGGTGGCAGCCGACGGCGAGGGCTCGGCTGCCATCATGTCTGACTGGGTGGGGATAGGGTTTGGGGCAGCGCCGAGGAGATCTGACTTGGGGAGGCCGCGAAGAATCGTTCAATCGATGGGCGGAAGGAAGGAGGGGACGAGGCAGGTGGTAGGGTGGCGTTGCGCCGTCGCGTGTACACCCTCGGCTCCCGCCGCGGGTTTGCGTAAGCAGGACAGCTCGTTTCGAAGAGGTGGGACCCGAAGTTAAATAACGAACCAGAAGTCCAGAACCGCTTTGTCGACGTTAGGCTCTCCGCACTCGTGTTCCTCTATATCCTTCCTCTAAAAGAAATATTCTGTTCTGGTCATCGAGATTCTCTCCTTTATACCAATTTCTTTCGCACCCATCATTCCTCTATATCATTCCTCTATACCCCATTATTTTATATTTTATTCAATCATTCCAACATACCATCTCCTCTCTCTCCTATTTTTTTTTCTTTTCTTTTTTCTCCCCACCGCCCCTTCTCTCTCTCCTTATCCATTCGTCCCTCCTCCTCCTCGGCCCGCGGCCCCGCCGCGCCCCTCCCCCTCCTCCGACGCGCCGCCGCGCCCCTCCTCCTCCGCCACCCGCACCTCTGCTCAGCTCCACCCACCACATCCCTATCGCCGCCGCCGTCCAGAGCGGAGGTCCGCGCCATGGATGTGAGCGGCCGCGTCGTCCCCTCTCACGCGGCGCGGCGGGCCGCGTCGTCCTGCGCGCGGTCCTGTCGTCGCCTGCGCCGGTGAAGGCGGAGGAGCAGCAGCCGACGCGGCGGATCTCGTGGGCCGGGTCGGACGGCGCGCTGCGGCCCACGGCGAGGCTCCGGCGGGCGCGCCACGGAGGCCGGCTGCCTCGTCGTCACGCGCCCACGGCCACCACCGTCGCCGCCGCGGAGCACGGCATGTGCGCGTGGGACTCGGCTACTCGGCCTCTTGCTCCTCCGTCCCCATCCTCTCTCTCTCCTACTCCTCCTTCCCCAGGCAGCGGCAACTCCTCCTCTTATTTCGATTTGTGGACTCCCGATTGCTCAATGTGACCTGTTCTTAGTTTTTCCAAATTTGTGCTTCCAATCGATTGTGCTTCCAATCTTCGATTTGTGGTTCGATTTGTGATTCGATTTGTTCGGCATGGGATGGGCGGCGGAGCAGCGACGGCGAGCTCCGGCAGGCGCCTCCATCCACGCGCGCGAAGTGGTTGGGGCAGTGGCCGTGGAAGGCGAGCGCGTCGCGAGGTGGACCCGGCGCAGTGCGTAGCGGAACTCCTCTGCTTCGCTAGGAATAGCGGAACTCGCCGCTTCCGCTTGGATAGCGTGAGCCTAGCGGAAGCCCGGTGCAGCGTCTGTTTCCTAAACGTTCCTTCAGGAACGTTTAGCTAGTCCCAGTGCGGAGAGTCTTACGATTTCATATGGATGAACGGTGCTTGGACGGCTAAAACTTCGCGACCAAACCGCACAGAATATCCTATGCCATGTAGGACATATATTGTTTACTTTCGTTAAAATGATGTGGGCTCATTGCTGAGTTCACTCCGGAAATGTAAAAAGACACAATTCCTTTTCTCTTCCTGAAGAACCAACTCCATCCACTGCAGAACTTCCAGTTCATCAGTTCATACTGACACGGACAGTTTCGACCAAATAAGTCCGTGCAGCGGATAAGTGACTGTTCGACAATTTAGGCCTAGAGGTCACACCAAAACTAATCTTACATTTAGGCATCTTAAATAAGTTTAATTACAAAACCTTTTTACAGATGTGGGCTAATTTGCAAGACGAATCTAATGAGCCTAATTAATCTATGTTTCGCTACAGTGATGCTACAGTAACCATCGTCTAGTCACAGCTTAATTACCCTCGTTAGATTCGTCTCGCAAATTAGTACAAGGTTCTGCAGTTAGTTTTTTAATTAGACTTATTTAAAAACGCCTAAATAACAAGATTAGTTTTGATGTGACCTTTAGGCTAGAGAAACGAACACCCCAAGGATACAAGTTCCCTTCACCAAATATGTAAATGCATGACTAGTTTGCCAGGCATTACCAAGCAATGCACACATTGCACAATCTAGCACAGAAATGAAGTAGTATAAACAATATGTGATAAAAGTATCAGATATCCAAAAACCCATTTGCATATACAGGGATATGGCAAGATATGTTTCACAAGTCCAAAGCATTCATCACATTCTGTGCTCAGGAAAGAGGCAATGTATTTTCATCTGTCACGCAAAGTAGTGCTGCTCTTCCAAACTAAGCCAGCTCAGGACAAGTCACCTCTAATAGTGTGCAGCACATATTAATTCCAGCAGGTAGTTGAGTAAAACTTGAGCAAATCGCACTACCACCAACATCAGAACAGCTTCCCCGTGCAAACATCATACATATGAAGTTCAAATATCAGGACACCCACCTCTAATGTGACAGGATTGGGAATGAGCTCTAGCTCAGTTAGCTAGCTTACTTAGAGTTGAAGCTAACCAACCCGGAGTTTGAACCCGCTTCCTACAACTTACATCTCATAAGGCAGGGGCTGAGTCTCTTATGGTCTTTTTTTTTTCCCAAATGAGACGATTGAATCTAGTAGGCAAATCAGCATGCAAAGCAAACTTAGAATAACCACAACACTAGAACAAACCCTCCAAGTCACATGATTCAGCAGACTAACACATATACCCTTGATGTACAGGGATAAATCATGTGTCATATAAACATAAACAGAATTCTAAGGATATAACGGAATGCACTTCTAAAGATAGCTCATAATATCAGTTCAAGCCCCCGGAGATATTAATGAACAAATTTTTCAATGGTTTAGAACATATTGTTCTAGGATGAGTTAGCATATCTCAACATCAGAACCCCAAGGACTGTTCTTGAATTCCTGTGGGCTGATCAATTAATCAAAAATACAGGGAGTAATGATGCCTCAACTCTCAAGCGTATAAATGCAAACCAACTGAAACTAAGCATGACTCCAGAATAGAATAGGAAAATTACAGAAACAAAACAGAGCGACCATCAGATTTCCAAAACAAATTCTCAAACGTTTCCAGATAGACGCCA
>JAAXCT010002752.1:0-57807 GCA_012490785.1 Eragrostis nindensis
AGGATATACTTGCACTCCGTTTGGTCGTGCCACGTGGAGTCGTGGAACGCGCAGAACTTCCCCGTGGGGGGAGACTTCTCGCCACTTTTTGCCGCTTTCGGGCCGCGGGAGGTTTTACCCCCCTTGGCGCCCGTTGGCGCTGTGGCCAGGACTTCGCCCGCCTTCCGCTTCTTGGCGAGCTTCTTCTTCTGTTTCCGGGACAGAGGACGGTCGTCGTCCTCATCCTCCTTCTCCGGGTCGGAGTCGTGCCAGGCCTGCGCTTCCTGCCGGCGCGCGCACCGGTCGACCACCCGAAGAGCTTAACGACGGTTTGGGGCTCGTGGACCCCGAGCTCACCCAACACGTCCTTGTCACGCACGCCGTGGGCGAACGCCGATATGACCCGTCCGGGTCAATGTTGGGGATGGTGTTGCGGACGTGGCTGAAACGCTGCACGAACTTGCGCAGCGGCTCGTCCTTCCGCTGAATGGCCTTGTCCAGGTCAATCTGCGTGCCAGGGCGCTTGGCGGTGCCCTGGAAATTGACGAGGAAGTCGCGGCACAACCCCTTCATGACTTGACCGACTCGGGCGGTAGGTTCATGAACCAAGACCGCGGCGAGTCCTTCAGCGCGAGGTGGAAGTAGTTGGCCATCACGTCCTCCGAGCCCCCGGCCGCTCGCACCGCGGTAGAGTAGATTTGCAGGAACTCGGAGGGAGGCGCTGTCCCGTCGTACCGCTCCGGTATGTCGGGGCGGAACTTGTTGGGGGCCACGTCACGCCGCGCAGCCTCTTGGAGAGGGCCGCGCATCCACCAGAGTAAGCGACGCGACGACCTTTACTCTCCGCGCGCCGTCTCCTGTCCGGCGGCGGTGAGGCGGACGAGCCGGACGACGGCGCGCGCGTCGAGTAGGAAGACAGCGCGCGATGCCTTTCGTGCGCCGCTCCCGGAGCGCTCGATGCTGATACAAGCGTCCTCCCCGTCGCGACGGCGTCCCCCCCAGCTTCCGCCGGAGGTCGTCCTGGCCGCGACGGGGCGTTGTTACGGAGTAGGAGTAGTCCTTGCCCCGTGTGCGTGCGTTCGCTAGGCACGTACGTGGGGCCCTCCGAAGAGGAATTTGCGCGCGAGCGCGACGGACCCGACTTGGATCTCGCCTGGCGCCGCGCCGTGTCTACCATTTTGGCGACGTCCCGAGCCAAGGTCCAGCTGGCGAACCCTCCGCCAGTTCCGGCGGCGGGTGCGCAGCAGGTCCCTCGCCCGGTCTAGCGCTGCGGGTGGGGCAAGCTGTCGAAAGAGAGGCGCCGCGCGGGAGCGCGGCGCTGCTCGTGCTCGGGTGAGGCGGTCCGTCCACCGGACGGCCGCTGCGACCCGACTGCGTCGAGTGCGGGCTGGTGCCTGCTCGCTCCCTCCGCCACCTCTCAGCCGAGCGGTTCGGGGAGGACGCGAGCCCTTTAGCCGTCCTCGCCGTGGGTGGCTGGTCCGCCATGATCTCTTCGTCCACCGACTCTGAGACGGAGCGGCGCCGAGGGTGTACGTCCTCGCTGCTCGAGGACCTGTGACTGCCTCGCCCGGCCCATGGCGAGGAAGAGCGGACGCGAGGAGAAACACAGGAACTACGACGCCCCCCCCACCTGGCGCGCCAAATGTCGAGGTGTGGAAACCACGGCAAATGGGGGCCTAGCACGGCCTCCCTTTGAGATTCGGAGGGGAGCGAACGTTCTATGTGTTGAAATCGCGAGTGAGAAGAAGAAGAACACAAGCGGTTTACCCAGGTTCGGGCCACCGGAGGTGTAAAACCCTACGTCCTGCTTGTCTGGTATTGCTCAAGTTTGTCTGTGGTTTCATGTACAAGGCACTCCCTTTTATTAGTGCAAGGAGAGGCCAGACCCGTTCATGGGCCGTTATGAGGGCGCCGGCTGGCAGCCCTTCTCCGCCCGATGCCGGGCGTCTATTCTAATGTCAGCGGGCTTCGCTCGTCCTGCCTTCAGACTCCCGCCGTCTTGTCTTGTCGTTCGTACTGCCCGTGCGCAGCAGCCCGGGCGGAGAGGCGCGGAGAAAGCCAGATGCACCGGACGGGCCCTTCGATTCGTGCGACGCACCGTAAGGTGGCAGGCGGCGCTCGTCAGCCCACGCCTCCCCTGCCAGCCGAACAGTGCGCTACAGGGCTACGACTGGTCGGGTCACGTCCATCAGTCGCGGCCCTGCGAGGTGCGCACTCGCATTGAAGTCCAGACCAGCCCGCGCGGCCGCGCGGGCTGTCGCTGGCAGGTGGGACCCCTCCGCGAGGGATTCCCGCACCCCGGATCCGCGCGCACTGTAGCCGCACGAAATCCCGGTGGCGTCTTGTCGCGCCGCTGCGCTATTAAGGCGCCGCGAACAACCGCCGCCACGTGCCGGCTCTCCACAGGCTCGTGGGACCCGTCCTCATCCTCGTCCCGCGGCTGGTCGCAATGAGCTGTAGGGCGTAGCCACGTGGCAATGCCGGGTGGCTCGCGGCCGCGAGCCGCTCGGGAGCCCAGCGCTTCGCGCCGGCCTGCTGGGCCACCTCCTCGTCCCTTTGGGGCGCGGCTATCTCTCTTGCTCAAGAACAGGCTCGGGCCGGCCTTTTGACCGGGGGAGTGGGGACCCTAGTTCCAGTACACCGACACTATGAGATCTATGATGCACCGTGAGATACTTTTTTTTATTTGGGAGCAGAAGAGTATATGTTAACTGTCTATTTTACATGGGTGTTCATTGCATTATGGCACCATTTTCCCTAGTAAATGCAATGACTATGTGGCTAAGAGCAATCTTCTCTGCAGACTAGAAGAGAACGACAAGTTAGTCCTGACGCCATTTGAGAAGAAACATTGATATCTGGGAGGCAGTCTGGAGAGTGCTTGAACGCAGTGATTTGGTGAGTTATTCCCTGCCTTCATTGTTAAGTAGCAGCAAGCTTGTGTTTTTCTATTGCTTTGGCATGTATCTGTCAGTGCTCATACTAGCCATTGACCATAATCTACTCTAGGAATATAAGTTTATGCAATTTTTTTAGGGCACTTGCAAAGTTATTTTATTGTTGCTGCTGAAATTTGCGTTCTGTTTACTGTCCATACATTTGTTTGTGCAAATATTCACTTCTATTGTTCTGCTCAATCATGTTAACATTTTGAATTGAAGATTAACATATAGTTATGTTGTTGTTAAGTACTGATTCTTGTTTTTCTTTCCACGCAGCTGGTTATGGTAGTGATGTCCCGAGATCCGTTATTTATCTACCGCTGCCCTGACTTGAGGTACTGCTTACAATGGTTTGGCTGTAATGTTTTCTCTAACTCCAATGTAATAGCTAGTAAACCAGACAAAAGGATGGCTTGTTATTTCTGCTTGAAGTTTCCTCAGTGATATACATTGTGCACAATTCAGTATAAGTAAACTCCCTTAGTTTTTTTTATTGATTTCTGGACTCTTGATTTATGTCTCACTATTTTGTAGTAGCAATTCAATTAGAAAGCTATGCTTTACCTTTTCTTTCTTAGTTTTTTTTTATTGAGTTTCTGGACTCTTGATTTATGTCTCACTATTTTGTAGTTCAATTAGAAAGCTATGCTTAACCTTTTGTTTGACAGAACAAACCAGAATGATATTTTTGAACACTATCTTCTGCCTGTTTTCAGGTTGAGGGCATGTTTCCCATGAAATTACATTTCTGTGATAATATTATTTGTTGTTTCTGCTTTTTCTGTTCAACATTAGGATAAAATTGTCTTATTTGCTAGATATTCTAGAACCACTATTGAGCGCTCTTGGATGTGTCTGTGTTCTTTCCAGTTTTTAACAGGTTGCATTTTATATGTTTTGTTCATGCTTTTTTTTTTTTGGTTAACATGGCTATTCTCTGAACTAGGTATACGCCAAAGAAATTGATGAACACAAGGAACAATGCTCCTTGTCAATAAGGCTGATCTGTTACCGCTAAATATCAGGTCGGCACCTCGTCCATGTGACTGGCTTTTGTATGCTACCTTTATTGTCTTAATAGTGATGTTTTGTAAATTTCTTTAATGCAGGAAGAAGTGGGCTGAAATTTTAAAAGCACATGATATCCTTCATGTTTTCTGGTCGGCTAAGGCTGCTACTGCGACATTGGAAGGCAAAAAGCTGAGTGGATATTCTGAGAAGAATCTGCTTCACTTGATTTGGATACCAAGATATATGGCAGGGATGAACTATTGATGAGGCTGCAAGCTGAAGCATCTATTGTGGCACAAAGGAGGACCTCAACATCAGAAGAAGACCGTGATCTCAGTTCTTCTGATTCTGTTTCTTCGATGGCGAAGCATGTGGTTGTTGGGTTGTTGGTTATCCAAATGTTGGAAAAGTTCCACAATAAATGCTTTAGTTGGTGAGAAGAGGACTGGTGTGACCCACACACCTGGCAAGACGAAACATTTCCAGACACTGATAATCTCCGAAGAGCTCATGCTGTGTGATTGCCCTGGTCTGGTCTTCCCTTCCTTCTCAAGCTCAAGGCACGAGATGGTGGGCATGTGGTGTCCTACCCATTGACAGGATGACAAAGCACCGGGAAGCTATTCAAGTGGTGGCAGATCGTGTCCCAAGAAATGTCCTCGAGGAGATCTACAAAATCACCTTGCCAAAGCCGAAGCCATATGAATCGCAATCTCGGCCACCAACTGCTGCAGAGCTGTTGCGGGCCTACTGTGCATCTCGGGGGCATGTGAGCCATGCCGGGCTGCTGATAGACCAGGGCTTCTCGACAGATTCTGAAGGATTATATTGATGGCAAGATCCCACACTTTCGAACTCCCTCCTGGTGTAACAGATGCTGAAACAGAACATGAAGAAGTTGCCGGATCAGAAGGACCCACTACCTCAGCAGCTAACGAGTCAGATGCTGATGATTCCATTGAGGATACATTGATCCAGCAGAACAAGACATGAGGCACGTTCTTAGTGACCTGGAATCATTTGACTTGGCCAATGAAGGGTCCAAAGCTGCTGGAAAGAAGAAGAAAGAGGCGTCCCACAAGCAGCACAAGAAGCCCCAGAGGAAGAAGGATCGGTCCTGGAGGGTCGGCAACGATGGGGTGACGGGACATCTATTGTGAGGGTGTTCCAGAAACCAGCTGTTAATTTGTCCGCCGTCAGTGCAAGTGGGAGGGTTTGATATCTAGCAACTCACTGCCTGCACACCACACGACACACTTGAGCATGGGCCTCGTACTCAGAAGATAACATCTGCACGCAGAGTCAAGAAATCCTTTTTTGACCCTTCTGTTACGCTCTGGATTATGCTGATGACTTAACCTGCTTGGGTGGAAGGGACAAGATGAACAGCACTTTTGCATGTGTGCGCGTGATACTTATAGTCGAAATGACTCTGATATATTATCTGTAATTCTATTGCCCTTGCTGCCCTGCATGTTCAGTGAGATAAAAATTTGTTGCTGTGGTGGCGTGTACTGTTTGTTTCTCCATGATACGCATAGAAGCAGATATATCTAAAATTTTGAAGCTTGCTGGAGTTGAAATTTGACCATCTTTAATCAGTTCTCTCGTATTGTCGATGTGAAGGTTGTATCTTACATGTTGCTTAGCAGTTCCAGAACAGTTTTGACAAAATTTTGGTGCGGCTTCTCCCACCCGGCTTTTTGAACGTCTGTTACACTAATTTTACAGTAGCTGCAGTGCATCAGCCGCAGCTGAAGCCGGCCGGCCAAACGGACCATGAAGTGTGAAGTGTCGCAAAGACTAGGAAAGGACCGGGGACTACTGATCCTATTTTTCAGACCCCTGAAATTCAAAAGCCATCAAAGCTAAGAATCCGTGGAAAACTTAGAAACGAAAACCCACATCACAAATCAAAACACTTAGTGATATTTGAACGTACATCGAGTGGGAGTATCCTTCAGATTATTCGCTTGATAAAAAATTAAAAAATAAGAATCGGTACATTTGGTGGCCGAGATGAGGAGGATTGGGAGCATTTAGCGTTGTCTGAGCGGTGGAACTCAGCAATGCACGCTGACAAGGGCTCCGTCGTCCACCCTACGAGGACAGACGGTCATCGTGTCGTGCTCTCAGACGAGCATCCTGGAGGCGGGCGGCGCGGGCACGGCATCGGTGCAGACGCCGGCGCGCCCTCGATCACACTCCGCGGAGCGACGACGACGGCGCCGCAGCGGGCATACATCGTCGCCGACTGCGGCTTGTGAAGAGGCGCGCGGACCCGCACGTCATGGTGCTCACTCGAGTGGCCGTACGATCGAGGCCCCCCAAGTTAGCCGGCGGCGCCCGCCCGCGTGGTCGCCGTCGACATGCATGACCGCCTGTGTCACGGCGCGCGACATGACGGCGTCTCCTCGCGTCGTCGTCGCTCCCACAGACCAACATCCGTCTGCCTCGCGATGCTCATAGCGGCCATCCCGTACGTCCGCAAGCAGCCCGGCGCCACCGGAACAAAGCGTCGCCCTCGATCGCCCTGCACACCGGCGGCGTGAACTGGACCCAAGAACAGAGGATTTCACACAGGGATTGTTGCTGCGAAGTGGCAACGTTTATCTGGTTTTCTTTTCTTATTTATACAGGAGGAGTCGGCCTCCCCCGACGCGCGACATGCTCGCGATCCGAGCGAGCATGCCGCGCCATGACGTGCCATGCAAGGCACTCCGCGCGCCCATGGCTCGCACGACGAGATCAACGCTACGACTCCATGCCCCGCATGAACACAGCATGCGTCAGGATTAAGACTCGGGAGCAGTGGACAACACACCACGTCCCCAAGTAACCAAACTGAAAGGAAATAAACTAAAACAAACACGCACAAGTTTATTTCTGACAGCCTTGCCGTCGTCAAGCTGGCTGAACGCCGAGTGCATCACTTCTCCATCTCTAACGCACACTGGCGTGCTGAGCCATCATTGCAATCATTATAGTCCCTGCACGAGGCGCCAGAATCCCGCCATTGCAGTGGCCGCGCGCTGGATGACGGCGACGCGGGCGACGGCGGCGAGGCCGCCCTTGCGAGCGCTGTCCGGTAGGGCCATGCGCGTCGCGACGATATGCCGTCGGTCGTCCCTGCGCTCCGGAGACCAACGTGTCCGACCGCGGCGGCAACAGAGCACGACTTGGCCGGAGAAAATACTGCAGTGTCATCACCACACATCTCCATTATGATTTATGAAACAGAAAGAGGGCGGTAACGATCTAGGAGAAAAAAAAATCGAGTTACTCTAGTTACCTGAAAAGCATCCTGATTGACGGTGATCCATCACAGGGTCATCCTGAAATCTTCCAATCAAAATCTTTTGACCTCGAGTATGGGTCGGTTGGGATGGGAGCCTGCTGCACTCCTTATGTCATCCTCCAAGGCCTCGACCTCCGTGAGATCCGCACCATAGCAAGACATGTTGACAGTCACATGTTTGAGACATGACAGATTCTGCAGCCCACGGACTAGGCCGCCTTGCCCACACTTGAACTGGTAGTATGCCGGCAGCTCCAGACTTAGCTTTTGGAGCCTTGGCATGGCTCCTGGCTCAATTCCAACGCGCCGCCTCATGAAAACCCAAGGCTCCTCGCTCAAATTTCATCGCCAAATAAAAACTTGAAATTCGAACTTCGTCAAGCGTTGGAATCCTTGTCTGCCAATGGCATGCCTTGGGTAGAATAATAATACGTCAAGGTCGATGTATGAATCTGAGCAATTTGTCAAATAGATAGAAAGAAAGAGCAGCATGGGCAAACTTGCGAGAATATTTAGTCCTTCCTTGCTTACTTCACAATAGATTTCAATTTGAGGCTGGTCAGGTTGACTAGTGAGCTGATTCCACTGGGTACGGTATGGAAATAAGAGCCGTGCAAAGTCTGAAGTGGTAGAGTCGAGCCTTGCAAAGCCGTCAATGCAAGTGTGAAAGCGGATTCAGAATCCAGTGTAAAGTCCGAAACATGCAGTTTTTGAAGACCCGCGAGGCGTTTGGAGAGAGAGGAGAAAAATACTTTTTGTACGTGACTATGCATATCATTAAATGTTGAACATATGTTCCAATTAACTTTAAGTTCCCTCAGTTTGGTCAGATCTCCAAGTTCTTGAACCCCCCTGCAGATTTATCATTCACAGTGACCGTAGACAGGACTTCCAGGGCCTGCAGATTTCCAATTCCATTGGGCAATGTGACATTACCTGGGACCAAAAGATGCACTAATTTTTTCAGTTGACAAATACTTGCCGGTAGGTTTTCACTGAAGTTCATCCTTTGCAAATCTAGTGTCTCTAGATTTTGCAGTATGCCTATTTGTTCCGGGAGTTCTTCCCCTTCTGTTATTTTTTAAGTACTTCAATTGACTGAACTTCCAGTATGTCTGAGATGGCAGTCTTGAGTAATAAAACAGCCTGGTACAAGCATCACTCGTAAGACTTGGCTATTCAGAAAGTCAGGGACGTGATTACCCAGCTCTAAACCTAATCTGAAGATATTAACAGATCGAAGATGAGATACATTGTTCACGGCCTTTGACATCTCCTCAGCTCCAAAAATGTTTGTTTGGATGGATAACCGCGAAGCTTGGTTGAATAATTTCCAGAAGAACCTTTACCATTCCACACACTAGCAAAATTGTCTTTGCCAGCCTGAGATACAATAAACTCAAGTACGACATCATGAACTCTAAATAATTCAACTGCTTTCTCATCCGCCTGCATCACTATTGGCTGGACCATGCTTCTATTGATCAGCTCATTCAAGTAGCGTTCTCCCAGCAGCTCCATGCTCTCTCTGTTATGTCCCGGAATTAATCCTTCAGCCACCCATCTCCATATCAAATCTCTGGCTATAATAAAAGAATCTTCCGGAAAGATACTCAGATATAATAAACAAGTCTTCAGATGGTGAGGAAGGTCAAAATAGCTAAGGAACAAAATTCTCTTCATTTTGTCAATAGGTGAATCTTTTTCCATTGCACGAGAAATGGAGCTCAGTATTTTTGCCCATGCTGCAACATTTAGTTCTCTGTTGGCTAATAAGCCTGCTATACTGATAATGGCCAATGGCAAACCACCGCATTTTTTCACAATATCATTGGCTACTTCTTTCAATGGATCAGGACAATCTTCACTTGAACCAAAGATTCTTCTAAATAACAGTGTGCGAGAGTCATCCGTACTTAGAGGCTTTGCTTCATACATATGCCCATCATGCCGGTACAACATGATCTGGCCACATCTCTAATGCGTGTGGTAGTAATTATCCTGCTTTGTTTTTCATTGGCAGGCAAAGCGGATTTCACATGCTCCCACGCTGATGTGGTCCAAATATCATCAATAACGATGAGGTACCTAAATGCATTTGTTGCAAAATTGCATTAATAAGGAAGTCATGATAGTCAACATAAAAGAAAAAAAATCTTAATTCCAAATAATTAGGCAGTAAGTTTAGGAGTGGTTTAATATTACATAATAATTATTAAGATTTGGTCAGTATTATAGAATTGTGAGCATCTGGGTCATTGAGTGTAGAGGACCTAAAAACGAAGAGGGGCGAATAGCTTTCCCATAACTTGTATTACGCCATACAGTGGCTACTAAAATTTTGATGCAAGGACTTCAAGAGCTCTGTGCTCAACAGTTCATTTAAAACTAAAAACAAGAAATTAATCTAAACTGTTCCGATGAGTACCACAAGTTAATTTACAAGCAAGTCATCAGATGCTAAACGAAATATTTTCAGGTGAAGTTACCAGAACATAGATTCCAATAAACTAGTCCGTACAAACTGTTCATGCAAATAAGAAATTGTGGTTACCTCTTGTTGATTAACTGTTCCCTTAGCGTGGGTATCAGTTGCTCAATCTCCCACATTTCTGACTTGGCGTGCTCACTCTTGTTGACTTGGAATAGTAAATCCTTAAGAAGCTTCTTGATATCAAGAGTTCGAGATACAGTTACCGAAGCACGGCAATCAAACCATTCATCAATCTTGTTGTACACCTCCATGGCAAGAGTTGTCTTCCCCTGACCTCCAATGCCAAAGATGGACACCACCTTCAATTTCCTCTCTTCATCCTTGAGCCACCCGATGATCTCCTCACGTGGACCGTCAATGCCCACCAGATCTCTTGCTTCCTCGTACATTATAGGTGCCCGAGGGTCAAGGGGCACTGATCGGGTCATGGCAAGGTACTGATCAAGGTTATACCGATCGCGCCGCTCCTTCTCCTGAAGCACAAGGGCCTTGAGTTCTTGAATCTCTTTTCCAATTTGGCGGTCCTCCCGCAGCTTCTTGATCTTCCGCACCATTTTACGCACAAAGTTAGCTTTGACCTCGCTGGTTCTGTGAAGATGAATGAACCGATCGACGGAGTCTTCGATATCATAGGATAGCTCGCGCACCTTGCTCCTCCACTCCTGGGTCTGCACGTCAATCTGGTCGTCATCCATGTCCGCCAGCCTATGCAGTAAAGCGTTCATGCTGCTCAGCTCATCTTTCATGAAGCGGATCCCGTGCTTAACATCACGGGCCAGCTTGTACTGGTCGCCGAGCAAGTCCGTCAGCTTGCCGATGACGGACTCCATCACCCCCGTGGCGACGCTGACCATCACTCCAGCCATCTCCTCCACGCTCCACCGCTCTCCTCTCCACCGAAGGTCCTTGCCGGACGGCAGCAGGACCAGCTCCCCTCTCCAACGGCAGCGGGATGCAAAAGCTGGAGGAGGAAATCCGGCCAGGTGCGTGGGTGATGAGGCAAAAGATGAAGAATAGCTTTGTGATGAGGCAAGATGAAGATGAACAGCTTTGTGGAGGAAATGGAACAATGGTGCGAGGCCGAGACAGCAGTGAGTCTAGTGACTTTGTGGATGCATATGCTTTCCTTTCGCCACCTTTTATTTCTTGGAAGGAAGCGGCCGGTGCATGACAGGCAGTATACAGTAGTAGCAATTGGCTTCTCGTGAGTGGTAGTCAAGTCTCCTTTTTGGCCCAGATTGCCTGGAAATGACTCCACTGCTCGGGTGCTGTTACGCCGTTGCTACCACAGAAGTACTAGGTTATTGCGTAGAAAAGCATCACTCCAATAATTGCCTATCTTAATTTTTGAGCAGTACTGTTCAAAATAATGGTAAATATTTTTGAAAAATTACTGGCGATTAGCTTAAATGTGGCTTTGTAATTGCACCATTAATTAAGTACTTTACATCTTATGCTTTTATGCCACGAATAAATGAGAAGACAACAACTCCAACCCTACGAATAAATAATGATTCTATTATTCAGCAAATTAATAATTTGACTTTATGAAAAAAATTAATTACTAATTTACCACTCTTATTTTTTCTTTCAATAGTACTCTCAATATGATAAAATAAGTACAGGCCAGTAGTAGCACAGCTCATCTCTCAGCCTCCCCGACCCGTAACACGGGATTCAGCACACAGTAGGTCAAGCTCAAGCGAAGCTTCACATGAACTACTCCAGCTTTCTCAGCGTCCCTCCCTAGTCGTCACCCACCCTGGGGCCCAAGGTTCGCCATATCAATTAAGCATCCGATCCGAGCGAGTTTGCTTTCCGCAAAGTTAAAACTTAAAAGAGCCCTTCGGTGCGTGCTTTCGGCAAAGACTCGCGATGCCTTGAGTCTATCCAGCCGGCCGGACACGAGAGGTCTCCGACCAGCAACGTAGTGGACGCCCCAAAGCGAAAGGCATGCGGTTCTGGGTGTAACGTGGAAAGACATATATTCGCGGCATGATGCATAATCTTTCACACGTTGGGCCTTGAAAGTTTCAACAATTAATGCTGATTGTTTTTCTAATATAAGCATATGACTAGCCATGCCATATTTTCTTATTTTTAGCATGACACATTTTCTTCAAAAGATTTATTGTAGCACGACACGTTCTTTTTTCCTATCATGACATATGTTAGATGTTTAGCATGGCATGTTTGAACCGAGCTCACTTCTGAAATAAAATCAAATACAATGTGAGATAAGACACAATCCAAGATAAATGATGAGTCATCTCACACTTAAATTGAGGGATGGTAAGAGATTATTCGGTCTATTTTCTACTATTTTATAAATATAGAGTGTAAAACAAATAATAATAATAATAACTATTTTAAACTTCTACAATAATATAAAATATTTTAAATAGTATAGTAAGTCTAGCCGCGCAAATGCGCGGTTGCCATACTAGTGGCATTAAAGGTTGGAAGAGAACTAATCTAGATCGTCCTCTATTTATATTTTTGTTGCAATTTTCGGTGAGTATTTTGTGCTACAGTGCTCGGTGGCACCACAGAGTGCCATAGCGTGCCATAGCACAGATCATCTCTCAGCCTCCCCGACCCAAACGCGGATTCAGCACACGGTAGGTCAAGCTCAGAGTGAAGCTTCACATGAACTACTCCAGCTTTCTCAGCGTCCCTCCCCAGTCGTCACCCACCCTGGGGCCCTAAGGTTCGCCATATCAATTAAGCATCCGATCCGAGGCGAGTTTGCTTTCCGCAAAGTTAAAACTTAAAAGAGCCCTTCATTGCGTGCTTTCGGCAAAGACTCTTGACCCCTGTGTCGCGAGTCGCGACGCCTTGAGTCTATCCAGCCGGCCTGACACGAGAAGTCTCCGACCAGCAGTGGTGGACGCCCCAAAAGCGAAAGGCATGCGGTTCTGGGTGTAACGTGGAAAAATGCCTGGTCGCGTTGTAGTACTTTTGCTACGCTCCGGCAGATACTTTCCTTCAAAAACATTTGCTGCCGCATGATGCATAATCTTTCACGTTGGGCCTTGAAAGCTTCAACAATGCTGATTGGTTTTCTAATATAAGCATATGACTAGCCATGCCATTGGGCCCCGACGAGTTCTCCGTTCTCGGATCCTCCCTCTATTCTGGTTTTCAGTGGATGCCCGTCTTTGCGCATCCAAAACACCGGCTGCATATGCGCCGACGATCAATCGACCACGCGCATCGTCGCCTGCAAGCTTCCTCTGGAACATGTCTTATCGGCCGTCACGGGCTCGGTACACTCCGCGCGCCATGGCGTAGCCTCGTGTCTCCAACCATCGCGGCGTGTACAGAGGCGCGCGGGCGCGGACGTGACGTCATGGTGCTCATTGGACAGGCCGCCGTCGACATGGCTCATGGCGGCCGTTGCGTACGTCCTTAACAGCCCGGTGCCACCAAAGCAGAGCGTGCGCGTGCCCATCCTCGCCCTGCACAGGCACTGCCCGGCGGCGCCGTCCCGTCCCGTCCCGTCGTCCAGCAAGCCAAGCCAAGCGCCAAGCGCATCACTTCTCCTGCCGACGATTTTGGTTTCGAATTCCACTGCGGCGTGATGCATCTCAGTCTCCCTCGTCTCCAAAAGTATTCGCGGAAATTCTGGTGCTGGCTTGGATCTCACCCAGACGATTAGCCGCAATCGTGTTCAGTTCTCGGGGAACAGGGGGTGGTAGCTGTTTGAAATAACGACCACCCCCGTGAGCATGTCTTTTTCATTTCTCTTCCTTCCGAATCCGTTTCACTTTAAATTTCCTAGGATCACGTTCTGCAGTTCATAACTATCCTGATATTTTTTTGATTAATTTGAAGTGGTGATTTTGGAGCTCAAACGCACACCGGCGTGCTGCGCCATCATTGCCCCGGCTCCACGCACGGGCTCAAGTAGCCCGCGCGTGCGCAGCGTCTCTTAGGGTGTGTTTGGTTACTCGTATCAACCCAGCTGAAGCCGTCCGGCCAAGCGGACCATGAAGTGTGAAGTGTCGCAAAGACTAGGAAAGGACCGGGGACTACTGATCCTATTTTTCAGACCCCTGAAATTCAAAAGCCATCAAAGCTAAGAATCCGTGGAAAACTTAGAAACGAAAACCCACATCACAAATCAAAAACACTAGTGATATTTGAACGTACATCGAGTGGGAGTATCCTTCAGATTATTCGCTTGATAAAAAATTAAAAAAATAAGAATCGGTACATTTGGTGGCCGAGATGAGGAGGATTGGGGAGCATTTAGCGTTGTCTGAGCGGTGGAACTCAGCAATGCACGCTGACAAGGGCTCCGTCGTCCACCCTACGAGGACAGACGGTCATCGTGTCGTGCTCTCAGACGAGCATCCTGGAGGCGGCGGCGCGGGCACGGCATCGGTGCAGACGCCGGCGCGCCCTCGATCACACTCCGCGAGCGACGACGACGGCGCCGCAGCGGGCATACATCGTCGCCGACTGCGGCTTGTGAAGAGGCGCGCGGACCCGCACGTCATGGTGCTCACTCGAGTGGCCGTACGATCGAGGCCCCCCCAAGTTAGCCGCGGCGCCCGCCCGCGTGGTCGCCGTCGACATGCATGACCGCCTGTGTCACGGCGCGCGACATGACGGCGTCTCCTCGCGTCGTCGTCGCTCCCACAGACCAACATCCGTCTGCCTCGCGATGCTCATAGCGGCCATCCCGTACGTCCGCAGCAGCCCGGCGCCACCGGAACAAAGCGTCGCCCTCGATCGCCCTGCACACCGGCGGCGTGAACTGGACCCAAGAACAGAGGATTTCACACAGGGATTGTTGCTGCGAAGTGGCAACGTTTATCTGGTTTTCTTTTCTTATTTATACAGGAGGAGTCGGCCTCCCCCGACGCGCGACATGCTCGCGATCCGAGCGAGCATGCCGCGCCATGACGTGCCATGCAAGGCACTCCGCGCGCCCATGGCTCGCACGACGAGATCAACGCTACGACTCCATGCCCCGCATGAACACAGCATGCGTCAGGATTAAGACTCGGGAGCAGTGGACAACACACCACGTCCCCAAGTAACCAAACTGAAAGGAAATAAACTAAAACAAACACGCACAAGTTTATTTCTGACAGCCTTGCCGTCGTCAAGCTGGCTGAACGCCGAGTGCATCACTTCTCCATCTCTAACGCACACTGGCGTGCTGAGCCATCATTGCAATCATTATAGTCCCTGCACGAGGCGCCAGAATCCCGCCATTGCAGTGGCCGCGCGCTGGATGACGGCGACGCGGGCGACGGCGGCGAGGCCGCCCTTGCGAGCGCTGTCCGGTAGGGCCATGCGCGTCGCGACGATATGCCGTCGGTCGTCCCTGCGCTCCGGAGACCAACGTGTCCGACCGCGGCGGCAACAGAGCACCGACTTGGCCGGAGAAATACTGCAGTGTCATCACCACACATCTCCATTATGATTTATGAAACAGAAAGAGGGCGGTAACGATCTAGGAGAAAAAAAAATCGAGTTACTCTAGTTACCTGAAAAGCATCCTGATTGACGGTGATCCATCACAGGGTCATCCTGAAATCTTCCAATCAAAATCTTTTGACCTCGAGTATGGGTCGGTTGGGATGGGAGCCTGCTGCACTCCTTATGTCATCCTCCAAGGCCTCGACCTCCGTGAGATCCGCACCATAGCAAGACATGTTGACAGTCACATGTTTGAGACATGACAGATTCTGCAGCCCACGGACTAGGCCGCCTTGCCCACACTTGAACTGGTAGTATGCCGGCAGCTCCAGACTTAGCTTTTGGAGCCTTGGCATGGCTCCTGGCTCAAATTCCAACGCCGCCTCATGAAACCCAAGGCTCCTCGCTCAAATTTCATCGCCAAATAAAAAACTTGAAATTCGAACTTCGTCAAGCGTTGGAATCCTTGTCTGCCAATGGCATGCCTTGGGTAGAATAATAATACGTCAAGGTCGATGTATGAATCTGAGCAATTTGTCAAATAGATAGAAAGAAAGAGCAGCATGGGCAAACTTGCGAGAATATTTAGTCCTTCCTTGCTTACTTCACAATAGATTTCAATTTGAGGCTGGTCAGGTTGACTAGTGAGCTGATTCCACTGGGTACGGTATGGAAATAAGAGCCGTGCAAAGTCTGAAGTGGTAGAGTCGAGCCTTGCAAAGCCGTCAATGCAAGTGTGAAAGCGGATTCAGAATCCAGTGTAAAGTCCGAAACATGCAGTTTTTGAAGACCCGCGAGGCGTTTGGAGAGAGAGGAGAAAAATACTTTTTGTACGTGACTATGCATATCATTAAATGTTGAACATATGTTCCAATTAACTTTAAGTTCCCTCAGTTTGGTCAGATCTCCAAGTTCTTGAACCCACCCTGCAGATTTATCATTCACAGTGACCGTAGACAGGACTTCCAGGGCCTGCAGATTTCCAATTCCATTGGGCAATGTGACATTACCTGGGACCAAAAGATGCACTAATTTTTTCAGTTGACAAATACTTGCCGGTAGGTTTTCACTGAAGTTCATCCTTTGCAAATCTAGTGTCTCTAGATTTTGCAGTATGCCTATTTGTTCCGGGAGTTCTTCCCCTTCTGTTATTTTTAAGTACTTCAATTGACTGAAACTTCCAGTATGTCTGAGATGGCAGTCTTGAGTAATAAAACAGCCTGGTACAAGCATCACTCGTAAGACTTGGCTATTCAGAAAGTCAGGGACGTGATTACCCAGCTCTAACCTAATCTGAAGATATTAACAGATCGAAGATGAGATACATTGTTCACGGCCTTTGACATCTCCTCAGCTCCAAAATGTTTGTTTGGATGGATAACCGGCGAAGCTTGGTTGAATAATTTCCAGAAGAACCTTACCATTCCACACACTAGCAAAATTGTCTTTGCCAGCCTGAGATACAATAAACTCAAGTACGACATCATGAACTCTAAATAATTCAACTGCTTTCTCATCCGCCTGCATCACTATTGGCTGGACCATGCTTCTATTGATCAGCTCATTCAAGTAGCGTTCTCCCAGCAGCTCCATGCTCTCTCTGTTATGTCCCGGAATTAATCCTTCAGCCACCCATCTCCATATCAAATCTCTGGCTATAATAAAAGAATCTTCCGGAAAGATACTCAGATATAATAAACAAGTCTTCAGATGGTGAGGAAGGTCAAAATAGCTAAGGAACAAAATTCTCTTCATTTTGTCAATAGGTGAATCTTTTTCCATTGCACGAGAAATGGAGCTCAGTATTTTTGCCCATGCTGCAACATTTAGTTCTCTGTTGGCTAATAAGCCTGCTATACTGATAATGGCCAATGGCAAACCACCGCATTTTTCACAATATCATTGGCTACTTCTTTCAATGGATCAGGACAATCTTCACTTGAACCAAAGATTCTTCTAAATAACAGTGTGCGAGAGTCATCCGTACTTAGAGGCTTTGCTTCATACATATGCCCATCAATGCCGGTACAACATGATCTGGCCACATCTCTAATGCGTGTGGTAGTAATTATCCTGCTTTGTTTTTCATTGGCAGGCAAAGCGGATTTCACATGCTCCCACGCTGATGTGGTCCAAATATCATCAATAACGATGAGGTACCTAAATGCATTTGTTGCAAAATTGCATTAATAAGGAAGTCATGATAGTCAACATAAAAGAAAAAAAATCTTAATTCCAAATAATTAGGCAGTAAGTTTAGGAGTGGTTTAATATTACATAATAATTATTAAGATTTGGTCAGTATTATAGAATTGTGAGCATCTGGGTCATTGAGTGTAGAGGACCTAAAAACGAAGAGGGGGCGAATAGCTTTCCCATAACTTGTATTACGCCATACAGTGGCTACTAAAATTTTGATGCAAGGACTTCAAGAGCTCTGTGCTCAACAGTTCATTTAAAACTAAAAACAAGAAATTAATCTAAACTGTTCCGATGAGTACCACAAGTTAATTTACAAGCAAGTCATCAGATGCTAAACGAAATATTTTCAGGTGAAGTTACCAGAACATAGATTCCAATAAACTAGTCCGTACAAATTGTTCATGCAAACAAGAAATTATTGTTACCCTCTTGTTCCTTAACTGTTCCTTTAGCGTGGGTATCAGTTGCTCAATCTCCCACATTTCTGACTTGGCGTGCTCACTCTTGTTGACTTGGAATAGTAAATCCTTAAGAAGCTTCTTGATATCAAGAGTTCGAGATACAGTTACCGAAGCACGGCAATCAAACCATTCATCAATCTTGTTGTACACCTCCATGGCAAGAGTTGTCTTCCCCTGACCTCCAATGCCAAAGATGGACACCACCTTCAATTTCCTCTCTTCATCCTTGAGCCACCCGATGATCTCCTCACGTGGACCGTCAATGCCCACCAGATCTCTTGCTTCCTCGTACATTATAGGTGCCCGAGGGTCAAGGGGCACTGATCGGGTCATGGCAAGGTACTGATCAAGGTTATACCGATCGCGCCGCTCCTTCTCCTGAAGCACAAGGGCCTTGAGTTCTTGAATCTCTTTTCCAATTTGGCGGTCCTCCCGCAGCTTCTTGATCTTCCGCACCATTTTACGCACAAAGTTAGCTTTGACCTCGCTGGTTCTGTGAAGATGAATGAACCGATCGACGGAGTCTTCGATATCATAGGATAGCTCGCGCACCTTGCTCCTCCACTCCTGGGTCTGCACGTCAATCTGGTCGTCATCCATGTCCGCCAGCCTATGCAGTAAAGCGTTCATGCTGCTCAGCTCATCTTTCATGAAGCGGATCCCGTGCTTAACATCACGGGCCAGCTTGTACTGGTCGCCGAGCAAGTCCGTCAGCTTGCCGATGACGGACTCCATCACCCCCGTGGCGACGCTGACCATCACTCCAGCCATCTCCTCCACGCTCCACCGCTCTCCTCTCCACCGAAGGTCCTTGCCGGACGGCAGCAGGACCAGCTCCCCTCTCCAACGGCAGCGGGATGCAAAAGCTGGAGGAGGAAATCCGGCCAGGTGCGTGGGTGATGAGGCAAAAGATGAAGAATAGCTTTGTGATGAGGCAAGATGAAGATGAACAGCTTTGTGGAGGAAATGGAACAATGGTGCGAGGCCGAGACAGCAGTGAGTCTAGTGACTTTGTGGATGCATATGCTTTCCTTTCGCCACCTTTTATTTCTTGGAAGGAAGCGGCCGGTGCATGACAGGCAGTATACAGTAGTAGCAATTGGCTTCTCGTGAGTGGTAGTCAAGTCTCCTTTTTGGCCCAGATTGCCTGGAAATGACTCCACTGCTCGGGTGCTGTTACGCCGTTGCTACCACAGAAGTACTAGGTTATTCGGTAGAAAAGCATCACTCCAATAATTGCCTATCTTAATTTTTGAGCAGTACTGTTCAAAATAATGGTAAATATTTTTGAAAAATTACTGGCGATTAGCTTAAATGTGGCTTTGTAATTGCACCATTAATTAAGTACTTTACATCTTATGCTTTTATGCCACGAATAAATGAGAAGACAACAACTCCAACCCTACGAATAAATAATGATTCTATTATTCAGCAAATTAATAATTTGACTTATGAAAAAAATTAATTACTAATTTACCACTCTTATTTTTCTTTCAATAGTACTCTCAATATGATAAAATAAGTACAGGCCAGTAGTAGCACAGCTCATCTCTCAGCCTCCCCGACCCGTAACACGGGATTCAGCACACAGTAGGTCAAGCTCAAGCGAAGCTTCACATGAACTACTCCAGCTTTCTCAGCGTCCTCCCTAGTCGTCACCCACCCTGGGGCCCCAAGGTTCGCCATATCAATTAAGCATCCGATCCGAGCGAGTTTGCTTTCCGCAAAGTTAAAACTTAAAAGAGCCCTTCGGTGCGTGCTTTCGGCAAAGACTCGCGATGCTTGAGTCTATCCAGCCGGCCGGACACGAGAGGTCTCCGACCAGCAACGTAGTGGACGCCCCAAAAGCGAAAGGCATGCGGTTACATGTATATTTATAGTCCTTGTTACCGCCTCTAGGAGTCCTTGCCTTGTTCTACAAGACTTCCGATCTATAGTAACAGATTCGGAGTCTATCTAGGGGACGTCTATTCCGCGCACGCGCGCTACTTCGGAAACTAGCGTGGCGTCCAGACATGAAAACGACAAACCAGTTGTGGTCTCACGCGTTTTCCCTTTTCGGCGCTTTGCCCGCTCATTCGATTCGATGCGTTCTCTCTCTTTTTTTTTAACGCTGGCGCACCTGCTTCCTTTCTCGCGCGAAGCGCGCCCTTCAGGGACGTGGGAGAGTGGGGTGATTAATGGGTGGGGGAATTGAAAATCACTTTTAATTAGTTTGAACTGTTACTTTTTTCTAACAAAATATACAATTTTTCAAGATATGATAAGACCATTCGAAAACATTGCAATGCTGACTATTTTTTTTTCAAGCACGCCCTTCGGTGCCTGCTATTTTTTTTCTTGTTCGACTGCACCTTTTTTTAAATGTTGTGGAGGCTGCTGTTAATTGTTTCACCTTTTTTTTTCCTTTTACAAGTAGAAGAACAAAAATATGTAGTATGTCAAAATTTCACTTTTAAATAGTTTGAACTATCAATTTAAAAACATCATTTACAAAATATGTATCATTCCCTTCCAATTCGATACAACTTATAGCATAACCATAATTTCTTATTGTACCATCCCACTGCATGGTAGAACTCTAAACTGGATTCTTAGTAAAAAGATCGGCAAATAGCTTCCATCCTCTTAGCTCGAACCTGCATTAGGAAAAAGAACATATGTTCGTTAATGTAATTGTCATGCAAGTTATCTTGTACGTTGGATAATGTTTTTTTTCCCTAAAAATTCTACTAAAATGTAGATGAAGTAATTAGGTAACATATTATTTAGAAATCTAACTTATTTCATCTCTGCAATATATAAGCTATGAAATCTAATGTACATTGCCATAAGATCTAAAGTATATTGCCATAAGCTCCCTAAAGAACTCTGAAAAAAAAAGCAATGTGAAAAGTTAATAGAAGATTCAAAAACTTGAAGAGACAAAAGTTATTTGAACTTTTCTGAGAATGAGGAGTAAAGGCTTAAAAAAATTTCCCTCAAAATTTTGGCTTAAGTGTGCTAAGAAAGTTGTTTCATAAGATCATTTTTCTCTGATAACTTTAAATATAAATCATGCAGAATGTTAGTGGAGAAC
The DNA here is from genome assembly GCA_012490785.1 of Eragrostis nindensis. Taxonomy (NCBI): domain Eukaryota; kingdom Viridiplantae; phylum Streptophyta; class Magnoliopsida; order Poales; family Poaceae; genus Eragrostis; species Eragrostis nindensis. Next base: position 20,903 of record JAAXCT010002752.1, read on the forward strand.
TTTTCAGAGAAGTTTGTAGCAAAAGTTATTGCAGAGGTTTGTCATGAAGAAGTTCCGGAACAAAACTTAAAGCAAAATTTTCCTGAGAAATTGTAGCAAAAGTTATTGAAGAAGTTTGTCTTGAAGAAGTTTCAGAAAAAACTTGAAGCAAAACTTTTCTCAGAAGTTGTAGCAAGAGTTATTGAAAAGTTTTCCGACAAACATGAAGCATGCACTTTTCTAATAAGTTATTAACAATCCTATAATAAGTAATCGGCAAACTTATTCTCAAATAGTTATAGACTAACTTATCATCACACTTTAGTTGTAACTTCTCATGTTATTTTGGCCACAAGTTTTAAAGAGAGCTATTGTAAATTTTTAGCAACCATATTTGCACAACTTATGCTATAACTTTTCTGATGCTCTAGGAAAAGTTCTCTAATAAGTTTGAAATGAAGTTATTGAAGAGTTCCAAAGTTGTCTGGTATGTTTCTCATATACTTTTAAAGAAAAGGTTTCTAATAAGTTACAGTCAAATACTAAATTTTTGGCAAACTATTGCCATCACTATTGCTTTAATTTCTCACATACTATAGGATAAAATTTCTCTCATAAGTTTTGGCCAACGACAACATATAAGTTATTGACAACTTACAAGACACTATTTAGACGTTTACTTTCATGACAAAATTGTCCAATGAGCTTTAGTCTAAGTTATAGATGAAATATATTGATAAAACTTTTGTTATAACTTCTCGTATACTTCTTGAGAAAAGTTCTTTGATAAGTCTCAACCAAAGCTACCATATAAACTATAAAGAAACTTAGTGGCATAACTTTCACACATATAAAGTTGATAGACTCAATTTTTTGTATAACTTCTCTGGTATATTTTAACTAAAATAATTATCATATAAGCTATTATCGTCAACACTTAATGGCATAACTTGTCATATACTTGCCTCGCATACTTATCTCTTAGCTTTTTATGTGAGAATTTCAATAGAATTTTAAGATGCAAAGAATAAGGTACATACCTCCTCATTATTAGTGGTAGTTCTTGTAGCCAAAAATCTGGATGATGTTCTTCACCACATAATAGACCAATTTAGATTCCACTCACTTTTTTTTTTTCGAACCAGCTTAACATTATAGGAAGTGCTGACATAAGAAAAAGAAAAAAAAAGGGTAACAAATGAGCTCATTTTTATGAAACAGAAAGAAATAAAGCAAAACATATCCTTTTATTTGATGGATGCCCACTCCTGAAAATAGCCGGTAAAAAATGGGGATTGCTTTAAGCTAATGAACCCCAATGTTATTAGGCGGAAGATTCGTAAATCTTTTTTCATAATCTAGCAGCCAATTGTGATTAGCTTGTAAAAATAAGAATACAAAAATGTTTAAGAATCTAATGTTAATAACCATGACTTTGATACAGAGTTAGTAAGCTGCAATGGTGCGACTGATGTATAGCCTAATCTGCTACAAGAAAAAAACAAACCAATAAGGAATAAGGCCCTAAAAAATAAGAAAACCATTAGCTATATTTAGTAGCTTAAAATCTATATACTACGATAATAACCAAATCATTTCTGGATTTACATTCGTGCTCATGCAAATCAAGTAACACGAACAAAAAGCAATACAAGTGCAGGACTGTATTAGAACATCAAATAACACTTGTTAAACAAAGCAATCTATATTATAATATGCTTGTGCTATCCCCTAAATATGAACAAGCTATTAGCTACAACGTGTAACCCCCTGCTACAAGAACAAACAAACCAAGGATTTGCATTCGTGCTCATGCAAATCAAGTAATTAACAGTGAAAAGACAGGCAAGACATGTGCATGATTGTATTAGAACAGAAGGCAGCACTTTATAAACAAGCAATCTGTATTAAGACAATCTGCCCAGCTACCCCCTCCATTCATGAGCAACACCGGATAATCAAAGCAAAACATGCGCAGGACCAAAGTTGATACTGACTAATATTATTCACCGGTATATCTATCACCATCATGCAAATCGAGGATAGGTTTAGTTGGAAAACTGAACAGACAAAAACAAAGTAGCAATCACCATTCCAAGAATCAATCGTTCCCTGGGATTTTGGATAAGGATGGGGGAAGCGACGCAAGCCTCAAATCACGAAATTCTAGAACCTAGAAAACACCAAATCGGCCCAAATCCAACCAAATCGCCCCACTAGTTCCACAATAAACGAGATCCCTGCTTCGGGAAAATAGAAATCAATGATTCATGTGAGGGTTCTTGACAAATTTCTAAGGATTCTGGATGGGAGGAGGGCCGAAAGCAATGCGTACCTCAGCAGTAGAGATGAACCCTAACTCGCGCCGACAAATTCGCCGAAATCCACCCAAATGCGATGAAACGAATCCCCTGCTTCGTGAGAAGACAAACCAACAATTCGCTTGGAGGAGAAATTAAAAACAAAAGAAAAATCAGAAGGAATCAGGCCTGGATTCGCCTTTGAGATGAGACGGCGACGAACGAAATGAGGAGAGAGAGTGAGAAGGGGACGAACGGATAGAGAGAGAAGGGGAAGGGAAAATGAATTTCGAAACGAAACGAGGCAGGTGAAACGATCCACGTTTTTTTTCCCTCAGCCGCCCGGTGGACGAAAAAGGAAAGAGGTAGCCAACGCTCCGCGTGGAAAGGGAAAGCGCGAGCGATGCGCGCGTTGGCGAGAGCGCGGACGCGCTCAGAACAGGAATTTCGGTCTATCTAAAGTCCCTTTCGTGCGATACAAGTATTCGAAAAATACCAAACTAAATCTTCAAGAATATCTGAAAATATCGGTTACGACATAAGCCCTCGAACATGACACTTGGCTGATTCGTCTTTGATACGAAGAGGTCTTCATCTTCATGCGAACTTCTGACAAGGGATATGTTCTTCACTGAGCACACATACTTCAGATATTCTCATCTTTAATCCTTGAGTCATCGGAACAGTTTACCGAACTGAGCCTTCGGAACAACCGGTCATACAGGTCTTCGAAACAACTGAACGAACTGAGCCTTCGGGAGAACTGAACAGATCGGGTCTTCGGAATAACTGAATGAACTGAATCATCGGAACAACAGCAACCGCATTAAGTGATCGGAATAACCTTTCCTTCAAATAACCTTATCAACACCAGGTCTTTTAGAGGACCGTCAATCCAGAGAGCTTGGAGGAAATATTAATCAACTCCCATCCTTATCTCTTTCTCTCGGTCCAGCCATGGCATTGATCCCGCTTCAGAGTTGAAAAGACTTTGACGCGACCCTTCGATTCTTGTCCTTATTCTCCAAACCAGGCCCACCAGGGTATCCTCTGGATCCACCGCGTCGCCGCACGGTTCCCCAGAAAGAAACATAAAAAATCCACTTTGCACTTGACCTTTCGGTTTCCAAAAGGCCACCTTTTGGCTATAAATGATGAGGACGGCGGAGCCCCCAAGTATCACTTTCGCATCCACCATCCACCATGGGCAAGAAAAAACCTACCACCTCACAGTTCATGAAGTGGTTCGACGACGAGCTCGCCGGCGGGTCGGGATCCTCCTCCACGCATCCCGCTGGCGCTCCACCGCCGGTAGCTGCTGCTCCTCCTCCGCTTTCCGCGGAGGATTACGGACTCCCTCCTCCGAGTCCCCCTCCAGATCCATCTCAGGTCGTAGACCTAGAGGCGGACACGGCGGGAGATGAAGAGTTCGCGCGCCGCCTCCACGTCGCCCTGAACAAGGGGCCACGCGGGATTCCGGCGGACGCCAAACCCATCCTCCTCGACGACTCCGACGACAACGACGACGACGACGACGACAACAGCGACGACGACGAGCCGGCCAAGAAGAAAGCCATGGTCTTGTACAATCCGGGCTGGGCTCCCTGGATGAGCGTTCAAGCCGATCCAGTCAGGCGGGTGGCTCCATTCCCGTCGCCGCAGAAGATCCTCTTCTTCCTACCGGGGTCATCAACCCGGTCATGGCATTGAACGAGGGTTCTACCCTCTCCACCACCGGAGTGCCCCTCCCGCTCATCACTCATGGTGAGGGCGGCATAGGTGCAGGACCTGCCGCTGCTGCTGCCGAAGCCTCCTCTCCCCTCATCACATATGAGGAGGACGAGGTTGATGCTGATGCTGCTGTTGCAGCCCCTGAGGACGCTGATGATCAGCGGAACTAGGGATAAGGGGATGGCTATCATGCCATTCTCTTCGCAGTACCCTAGGTTATCTTATTTTTTCTTCTTCTCCTGTTTTATTCTTCTGTCAAGCAGACGGAGAATAGAACCTAGATAGTTTTCTGCATGTCTTGCTTGTAAGATGTTTTGGCTACCTTGCGGTAGGCCTTCTTGAGGTCGTCCTGGGACGCATCCTTGGGCACATCAAGGGCTGCCTTCAATCCAAGATTAAATTTCTGAATGATATTGCATCTGTGATGTTGGCTCCTCTTTTTCTCTTGACAATGTACCTTGCATGAGTCTTCGAGATAACTGAGCTTAGCTTCTCCGATGTGCCTCGATGAAACGAGTCTTCGTAGCAACTAACAGATCACTTGGTCGAGAACTCTTCGGGAGTATTACTCAACACGTTTTTAACGCACCGAAGGCTCTTTCCGATCCGGATCATTAGTCAAACATTTTTAATTATTCAGGGCAACTGATCCCAGAAAATATTCCAACTTCTTACCTCACATCCAGGTAATTATCCTTCCAAAAACCGAGCGCAAATCCAAACGCATTATTTTAATAACAGAAAAGAGCATCACCTCAGTATATTCCGCGCGTAACCCAAGGAGGAGAAATCCCGCATTTACGGGGAGGCGAACCGTCACGCCGAGTTTTACTTAAACCCTTCACGCCGTATTCTTTTTCCTCCGTCCTTTAGTCCGCACTCTTTTCCATTTCCTCAAACCCTAAACATTTCACATGGCCGCCGCATCCTCGTCCGCCACAATCTCCGGCAATCCCAACGAGAATCAATCCTCCGACTCCCACGACTCCAACATTTCTCTTACCCAGGCGCAGCAGAAGATGAAGAAGGTGAAAGGATCAAGGGCACCGAGAGGGGGGGGGGGGGGGGGTGAATCGGTGTGTCAACAATTTCTCCCAAACGTACTTTAGGCGTGAAGCTAGCAAGACTAGATATGGTGATAACGAAAGCAAGCGATGCGCGCACACAATCTAGTCTATGCAACAAGCAACACCCTAGCAAGCAATTCTACCAAGTAGTAAAGCCTAACAAGCAATTCTACTAAGTAGTAAAGAGACAACCTATCATGCAATTCTACTAGCACATAAAAGTAATGCGGAAGCGTAAATGCTAGTATGTAAAGGAGATAAGGATAGGAATGCTCATGATTTTTCCCGTGGTCTCGGAAGGGTGGCGCCTTCCCCTACTCCACGTTGGGTCACTCCCACCGGAGTCTCGACCCCGTCCCTCCGCTCGATGGCGATCCCTCCTAGAGCACACTTCACCCTCCGAGTGAAGTCGCGGGCACGTCCCGCCGGGCTCGATCCCGGGTACTCTTCCGGAGGTAAGGCTCCGCACGTGATGCGTGCCAAAGGGCGCTCCACTAGTGATGCTTCTTTCGCACGGGAAGCTCCAAGACCGTGTACAAACTTGTGTTAGCTTCCACAATCTCCTTGGACAGCTCAACACCAACGCCTAACCGGTCTAGGCCTCGCCATAGACTAAGAGTAACAAACCGAAGTGACTCTCTCAAGCTCACACTAGCCTAGAGATCAAGTGGATGCAATTGCTACTCTCTCAAGCACTAGGATCACTCCAAATCCTTCACAAGTGCTTCTCTCCCTTGCTCTTGGCTTCCTCTGAGTTTCCTGCACTCCAACAATGGCCAAGAGACCCCTCAAGGGGCGGGCAAACCAACTATTTATAGGCTACCAACCCAAAAACTAGCCGTTGCCCAAAAGTGCCCTGCGAAACTAGAGACCGTACAAAGGACCGTACTGTCCGGTCTCTTCCAGACCGTATTGTCCGGTCTCTATTTCCAGGCGCATCTCCATCTTCTTCTTCATCTCCAATGAAGACCGTACTGTCCGGTCCCTAGGACCGTACCGTCCTATCGATTGTTCGGTCTTCATTTCTTCCACTTCCAGAAACTTCAACTTCTCTGTCTGGAAATCCTCTGATGACCGTACCATACGGTCCCTAGACCGTACTGTCCGGTCCTATTGTCCGGTCTTCATTTTCTCAGCATCCCGAGACTTCACTTCTCTGTCTGGATCTTCAATGAAGACCGCATTGTACGGTCCCTAGGACCGTACTGTCCGGTCTCTTCCGGATAAGCTGAAACTTGATCCACTCTTGATCCTTGCTTCCAACTTCTTCATCCTTGGTTCCTCTTCTTCTCTTCAGCCACCCTAGCCCTCAAGAGACTCACAATGCATCCATTTGATCTCTAACCTAGTGTGCTCTAAGAGAACCAATTCGATCCCTCTTGATAGTCCGGTTTTTCCTATGGACTCAAGCTAACATCTAACCAAGCAACACTCGCTTGGATCTAGCATGTCCTTAGCCTTGATCCACATCTTCTCCGCGACTCCATCAAGCTCTCGATCCGAATTGTCGAGGCAACCAATCACCAAGTCGTCGATAGATAGAATATGTGAGACGACGCTTCATTGACATGACCATTTGAATATCCTACAAGGAAATGTTAGTCACATCAATATGGTCACCCAATCACCAAAACATTCATACCTTTGGGGTTTCCAAACTCCAATGGTCATGAAGCTTACAATCTCCCCCTTTTTGGTGATTGGTGACAACACATATCATAGGATAGAGAATATAAAGCACAAGAGTGATTGATAAGATAGGATATGAAATGAAGAACAAGTAAAAACGGAGAACAAAGTAGTCATAGCTCAAAAAGGTATCACCTGCAAAATAGAGTTAAAGCACATGGGCGATATATATGGAATACAAACATGAGCTATGACCACATCTCTGTGATGATAAGATTATAAGATATTCCTGCAAAAGCAAGTGAGTGCACAAATCATCACAGAAAGAGGAAACCTGGCAAGATAGATATAATAGGCGCATCCAGGTGAACATACACAAACTCAGAACAATATATCAGAGCAATATATTAGAGACAATATATCAGAGCAACATACAAGATATATAGATAACGAGCAAGTGTATGTAAAAGAAACCAAGTGCATTCTTGATGAGCTAAACACAAGCAAAAGCAAATCAAGCTCAACAAGAACCACGAAGAACCAAAAGAATATACAATGAAGTACCAAAAGATCTCCCCCTGGACAAAAGCTGTCTCACACTCCCCCTGAGCACAAGATCACTCCACTACTCCCCCTAGGCCTATACAAGATCTCTCTATCTCTCCCCCTTTGGCACCAATGACCAAAAAAGAGAAAGACGGAAAGAGAAAACTGCTGTCCTACGCATCGGCGGCTGGAGGAGGTGCTGTGGTGGTAGTCACTGAAGAGGTGCCCTGCTGCGGCAGCTGCTGCTCAGAAGAAGTGCCAGTGTACTCAAACTCTGGAGGTGGTGAAGGAGTCCTGGGGAGTGCTGTCTGCTGCTCTGGAGAGGTGCCTGTGGCAAGAGCCTCACGTAACTCCTCACGAGTATAGCCAAAGTCAGTGAGATCTGCTGAGGGCTCAACAACTCGAGTCGGAGTAGGTGTCCTGGGAGACTCTGTCTGTGCCACTGCTGCTGTCTCAGCTGTAGTAGTCACGACCTCTGCCTGTGAAGCTGTAAGAAGAGAGTCTGTCTGCACTGAGGCGGTCTGTGCTACTGTGTCGAAGTCGAGTGAACGAGCTGGCAGTGGTGACACGAAGAAAGGGCTCGTCAGCTGAAGCGGTGAGAAGCTCGGAGCTGTAGTAGCAAGAAGAGCTGACGGAGTCATGGAGAGGCCTGGTGAAGAAAAGTACTGCTGAGAAGGTCCTGCCTCTCCTGTCAAACCAGCGAACGTGGACGTCGACGGCCCCACCGTAGGTGCTCCAGCAGGTGAGATGGGAGCCGTGAGTAAGGTGCTGAAGTACTGTCCCTGGCTGGAAGACTGTCCTCCCTGTGTCTGAGCAAACTGCTGCTGCTGTAGCTGCTGAAAGCGAACTGTGTCTGGTGGCAGCACACCTGGGAAAGTGATAGGTGGAACGACGGGAGTCCTGGCAATGCCTGTCCGAAAAGACGAAGAGTCTGAGCAATCGCCTCAAAAACCAGTGAAAAGCGACGACAAGCCAGAAAGCCATCTCCCTCTGAGTGTGTACAACACTGTCTAGCATCTGTCGATCCCTCTCCCTATCCTCTCGCTGACTCTGGATCTCTCTGCGAAGGGCTGCTAGCTCTGCACGTAGAAGTGCATCTGTCTGTGCTGGAGCTGTAGCAGAGGCTGAAGGTCCTGCTCTAGAGTCCGGAGTAACGTCCTCAGGAATGGACTCCATATGACTACCAGACTGAATATGCTGCTCGGTCTCGGTAGCCGTGTCACCTAAGCCCTGTGAAGAACTCCCCTGCGAAGCTGACTCCCGGGTAGCAACCGTCTGTCGGAGGCAGGTAGGGGTGTGTACGCTGTAGTCACCTTGGCAGCTCGTCATAGTCCTCCTGAGACAACAACTGTAGCCTCCTTAGAGTGTAGCATATCAGAGGTGCAAGGCTAAGTGTCTGGCAGCTATACTCTCAGCAATAACATCCTCCATCTGGCACAGTATCAGATCTACCAAATCAAAGCCTCTGTGCCTCAGCATCAACATCACAACCCACTGAGTAAGAATGGAGAACTGATCTCTGTATCCACTCCTGGGAACTATCGTCCTGCTCAGTATACTCCTGAGAACTCTGCCCTCATGTGTAAGTCTGGTGTGAGCTCGGCTGAAGTTCTCCGGGTGAGGTGGAGGAAAGGCAATACTCATATCCTCGTCTGAAGGTAAGTGTCCCCCAAGAGGTCTGCGGGGAGGCTCCATCCCTGGGTGAGCAAGCGGAAACACTCTGGTCTCGTGCTGGATGGTCTCAAGTGCCTCTACGAGGTTCTCCCTCGTCACTCTGTGGGGCTGTCCTCTGAGCATAAACCAGATGGCTGAGCGATCCTGAGCAATCCACAAGAAGCGTAGAAGTCAATCACTATATCATAGTCCCAACGCATCAGTGTGGTGATGATCTCCTGGAGGCCCGGGATATAAGACAAGTGCCGAGTGAAATCCGTCCCGGCACCTCTGCTGGCGGCCTGTATGCTGCAGTGCTGGTGAGTGACAAAGAGCTTGCTAGCTCCGTCTGTCCGCAGTCTGCTCCTCAACCCAGCTGCTATCCTCTGCTGAAGAAGAGTCCAGAAACGTCCTCCTGCCTGTGGGTCTCTCCTGACAGGTACCCAAGTCTCCTCAGCAACTCTCCTGAACTTCTTGAGGACGGGGCCTGGCAGCCTGAGTGCGTCCTCAGCAAGCACATCCCTGAGAGTAGCAGTCCTGTCAAGAGCACAGAACTTGACTGCCATCCTCTGTCTGTCAGCCTCTGTGACCTCGGCATCTGAGTGAGAACTCTCCTCTGCCTCTGACTCTGGCTGCTCCTGCGCGGTCCTCGACGTATCAACCTCTCGGGTGGACGGAGTCCGCTGCACCGTAGCTCGAGCCCTGGAATGAAAGACCTCCTCGGAGTCTCCCCCTGTCCTCCACAGGTGTGTCCCTGATCCTGAGGCCAGTGTCTCTGCTAGCTGGTAGGTCAACCTCTGCTGCCCTGAGAATCCGGTCCAACTCTGGATCACCAGTCCTCTGCTTCTTCTTCTTGGGCTGCTCTACAAGCTTGGCCTTGCCCCTGTCACGGTCTCCTCTGCCCCTGCCTCTGCCTCTGCCAGAACCTCCTGCCATAACTGCTGACTAGGCTGCAGACAAGATAGGGCGAGTGAGCTTGGCTCACCAACCCGTCCACTGACGGCTGACTGCCAAAGATAGGACTAAGGGCTTGGCCCTCAATCCGTCCACTGTCTCTGCTCTGCTGTCAACTGCCCACTGTCCGCTGACAACTGCCACTGCACGGTAGGAATAGACAGGGTATATGAGTATAGAATAACCTACTATAATCTACAAGCAAGAATCGTAGGTAAGCGCGTAAATCTAGATGAAGTCCTAGCGCAGAGGTAAAGGACACAATGCCGGCAAATATGCAATGGGGAACTACGGCATTGTCGATTATCGGTGGAGATCAACTAGTGTCATACTAGATATGCAACATCGAAATACGACACTAATCGAGGAAATGCTAAGTGTCGAGCTAATGAGTATGGTATGGAACGGAAATCGACACAAAGCGACCAATTAACCAAAATGTCATAGATAAATGAAGTGCGACACTCGAACACTATGACACATGGCAGGCAAATGACCTAAATTGCATTGAAGTTAATCGAATTTTACGACAAATGCAATAAAGGTTCGATTTTTCTAGGGATTTTCATCGAAGAAGGAATTGAATGGCTCAAACCCTAGATAGGAACATGAAATTGAGGCTACTGTGCAACCATTTTGATCTTCAGAGGCTCACCGGAGCAATCAATCGACGACGATCGTCGAGGAGGAGGTGCTCGGGTCCGGTGAGGCCGTGGAGGAGCAGTCCACGCGCGAGGGGGAAGAGCAACTGCTCGTGGCACGCGGATGGAGGAGCTCCACTGCACGGTGCTTGTCGACAGCGAGGTCGACGGCTCCTGCTCCGGCGACGGCACGGCGGCGCGCGGTGCTGCGGCGGCGGCTCGGTGCGGTGGAGGCGGCGGCGCGGCGCTAGGGTTGCAAGGGCGCGAGTGCGGGCGGTGTGCGTGGAGGAGCAGGCGGTGTGCGACGGCTGCGGTGGCTGGAGCTCGTCGGCGGCGAGCGCGGCGGCAGGTCGGCGGTGGCGCGCGCGAAGTCGAGGTGGTGGCGGGAGCGACGAATCGGCGGCGGCTCGGCGTAATGGTGAGGAAGCACAGTAACTCGCCGGAAATCCGTTAGGATTAGCTTTAATTCGAACGGACGGTTGAGATCGATCCAAAACGGAATCAACGGATGAGATTGGATGTATCTCGCGATGAAGTTAACCAGACCGTATGGTACGGTCATAGGGATCGTATTGTACGGTCTCCTTTGGAACCCTGACAGTTAAGCTATAGAGACCGCATTGTACGGTCTGTAGGACCGTATTGTCCGGTCTCCTTTCTGCCTCAGGTTTCGAAGGATCTCGTGCAAAAGCACACCGTATTGTACGGTCCCTTTGACCGTATTGTACGGTACAGTCCAGAAAAGCTGATTTTCAAGGAATTTCCTTCTAAGTCCAAGTTTCTTACTCAAAAGCCAAATAAACACCAAACATGGACTAGAAGGGGAACTCTCAAACACTCCTTTGAAAATAAACCAATATAGGTTGCGCATAGGCTTATAGTAATTTTTCAATTGGCAAATAAGATGCAACCAATAAGAACCAAATGCGATAAAACCAAAAGAGGGGTATGTATGAGCCATTTGCCTATGATCCGTGCAAGTAGATTTAACCTTGAGGATCATTTAGCAAGACTCAATGGGCATGAAGCACAATTCTTTTCTTTAGTCACACTTCCATGAGATGTGAGCTCATATTACGAATGAAGCACTTCCTCATAGTGTGACAACTCCTTTGTGATTTCCTATATGCAATGCATGAGACAAGCATATCATACAAATGCAAGGGAAAGTAAACATGCCATGTGATATGCAAGCAAAGTTAAGAGACGCATAAAGGAAACCTACTCAAGGTCAAGTTTGAACCTCTCTCAAGCTTACTCACTATGAGCCAAACCTTGCCTTGAGTCCATCGGTCCACCAACTCAAGCATCCCCCATGCTCATAGCTATCTTGAGAAAGTTAGACCTTGAACTAATTTTTATGTTCTTTTATTTTTAGTTATTAACATATGCATGAATGCAAACATACTAGTTCACAAAGGAGCACCTAGCTACCATGCAAGCAATGCAAGAAAAGAAACTACTATGATACAAGTTACCTCCTTGAAGAGTAGATTTGTCGATGAAGCACTCGAAGCTTGTGGTGGACGTTCATGAGTTGACGTTGCGGCGCACGGTCCACCACCATCACCCTTCTAGGTCTTGTTCTTGGGAGCCCACTCGCACTTGGTTGGCCTCTCAAGGTCAACAATGCACTTGGGCACCCAAATCTTCCTCATCATCCTCCTCTTGTCGGGTGATCCAAGAGGCTTTGCCTTCACTCTTCCTTTCTTGTCCCTGAAGAGCTTGTAGTGTGTATTCCCATGGAACAAGTTAGCGTTAGGCAAAACTTTGGAACTTCTCACCTTGGACAATTCTTGCTAGTGTGCCCATCACGGCAACACTTCTCACAATAGTAGTCGTTCCGCCATGAGAGGGACTACCCAGGTGGAATGTCATCGCCTTGCCGATGAGGTTGATGGCGGCGGGGTAGGAGCCGAGTCCCTTGTGCCCGGGGTTGTTCACAAGTTTCCGACCAAGTATCTCCTTATGGATGGTCATTCCCTTGTGAGCCTCTCGAAAGCCATCCATCACCGAAGCTCTCTCCTCCTTGAGTGATGATATTCCTTCAAGATTTTCTCATCAAGAGAGATGCTCTCAAGAGAGGGAGTTAGTCCATCACAAGTAATATATGAAGAATCGGAAATAGATGAACTAGAAGAAGAAGTGTTACACTTTTCGAGGAGAGATTGATGTTCTTCCTCAAGAACCTCGAACTTGCCGTTGGCCTCATGTGTTCAACTTGAGCTTGTCATAGCTTTCATCCAAGGTCATGAGCGAAGTGGAAAGGTGCTTGATCTCATCCTCTAGTAACTTGGACTTCTCCTTGAGCTTCATGTGGTCTTCCTCAAGCTTGTCATAGTCTTCATCAAGAGCCTTGTGAGAGATGGATAAGTCCCTAAGTTCACCCTCAAGTTGACAAACTCGGAAAGCGGCCACTTTGTGTTCCTTCTCCAACCGAGCAATGGTCTTGTCCTTCTTCATGATCATCTTGCCGGTTAGGAGAATGCTATCCAAGAGTTCCTCATATGTGGGCTTGTCCTCCTCACCAAACTCTTCATCGGACTCGCTCTTCTCATCTTCACTACTATCATCATCTTTGGCCATCAAGCAAGTAGGTGGTGGAGGTAGAGTCTCGGACATGTTGGTGAGAGCTATGCCGGCCATCTTCTTTCCCTTGGAGGATGAGTCATCACTTTCTTCTTCATCACTATCATCATCCGAAACCACTCTCCAACATAGAGTCCCTTGCGAGATGATCTTCTCTTGTCTTTGCCTCTAGAGCTTTCCTTCTTGACAAACCTCTTCCTTGCCTTGTACTTGCTTCTAGGGTCTTCTTCTTCATCATCGCTTGAAACTTGAGTCTTCTTCTTGCTCTTCTTGATTGGCTTCGGGCATTCCTTGGCAAAGTGACCCTTCTCCCCACAATTGTAGCACTCGGCATCTTTCTTGTTGATGAATCTTCTCTTGAAGAAGTTGCTTCTCTTCATGAGGAGTGCTAGATCATTGGGATGAAGTTGCAACAAGTCTTCAACGTCTTCTTCAAGCTCTTCATCACTTGAATCTTGAGTCACCACCTTCTTCATCTTCTTGCTTGACCCCTCGGATGCAAAAGCAAGATTCTTAGAGGGCTTCTCATCAAGCTTCTTGTCGAGGTGGTAGCTCTCGAAGGCGGTGATCTTCCCAAGTAGCTTGTGGGTGGTGAGGTCTCGCATGTCGGTGTTGAAGAGGCATGTGATGAGTGCTCCATATTTCTCCCTTGGGAGAATCCTCAAGATCTTCCGCACAAGGTCACCTTCATCAATCTTCTCCTTCACACCGAGCGAGTTGATATCCTCTACAAGCACATTCAAGCGAGAGTAAGCATCATTGATTAGCTCATTTGAAGACATGGCAAAGTCATCATACTTGTTCTTTAGCACATAGTATCTTTCCTCTTTCACGTCCGTGGAACCCTCATGAATTTGTTGAATTTGAGTCCACACTTCATGAGCGGTACCCGCGGACTTGACTCGAGCAAAGACCTCTTTAGTGATAGCTTCAAACAAGGCATTTTTAGCTTTAGCATTTGCCTTTGCAAGATTCACATCAAGAGTACCAATGGGAGTCCTTAGAGAGACACCGGTACTCACCACTTCCCATGCGAGAGGATCGAGAGCCTCGAGGTAAGCTTGCATGCGAGCTTTCCAATAGGCATAGTCGGTCCCATCGAACGGGGGCGGCCCATGATCTCTCGGCATCCTTACTCAAGGCGGTTAAGCCCTATTTGAGCAACGAGGCTCTGATACCACTTGAAAGGATCAAGGCACCGAGAGGGGGGGGTGAATCGGTGTGTCAACAATTTCTCCCAAACGTACTTTAGGCGTGAAGCTAGCAAGACTAGATATGGTGATAACGAAAGCAAGCGATGCGCGCACACAATCTAGTCTATGCAACAAGCAACACCCTAGCAAGCAATTCTACCAAGTAGTAAAGCCTAACAAGCAATTCTACTAAGTAGTAAAGAGACAACCTATCATGCAATTCTACTAGCACATAAAAGTAAATGCGGAAGCGTAAATGCTAGTATGTAAAGGAGATAAGGATAGGAATGCTCATGATTTTTCCCGTGGTCTCGGAAGGGTGGCGCCTTCCCCTACTCCACGTTGGGTCACTCCCGCCGGAGTCTCGACCCCGTCCCTCCGCTCGATGGCGATCCCTCCTAGAGCACACTTCACCCTCCGAGTGAAGTCGCGGGCACGTCCCGCCGGGCTCGATCCCGGGTACTCTTCCGGAGGTAAGGCTCCGCACGTGATGCGTGCCAAAGGGCGCTCCACTAGTGATGCTTCTTTCGCACGGGAAGCTCCAAGACCGTGTACAAACTTGTGTTAGCTTCCGCAATCTCCTTGGACAGCTCAACACAACGCCTAACCGGTCTAGGCCTCGCCATAGACCAAGAGTAACAAACCGAAGTGACTCTCTCAAGCTCACACTAGCCTAGAGATCAAGTGGATGCAATTGCTACTCTCTCAAGCACTAGGATCACTCCAAATCCTTCACAAGTGCTTCTCTCCCTTGCTCTTGGCTTCCTCTGAGTTTCCTGCACTCCAACAATGGCCAAGAGACCCCTCAAGGGGCGGGCAACCAACTATTTATAGGCTACCAACCCAAACTAGCCGTTGCCCAAAAGTGCCCTGCGAAACTAGAGACCGTACAAAGGACCGTACTGTCCGGTCTCTTCCAGACCGTATTGTCCGGTCTCTATTTCCAGGCGCATCTCCATCTTCTTCTTCATCTCCAATGAAGACCGTACTGTCCGGTCCCTAGGACCGTACCGTCCTATCGATTGTCCGGTCTTCATTTCTTCCACTTCCAGAAACTTCAACTTCTCTGTCTGGAAATCCTCTGATGACCGTACCATACGGTCCCTAGACCGTACTGTCCGGTCCTATTGTCCGGTCTTCATTTTCTCAGCATCCCGAGACTTCACTTCTCTGTCTGGATCTTCAATGAAGACCGCATTGTACGGTCCCTAGGACCGTACTGTCCGGTCTCTTCCGGATAAGCTGAAAACTTGATCCACTCTTGATCCTTGCTTCCAACTTCTTCATCCTTGGTTCCTCTTCTTCTCTTCAGCCACCCTAGCCCTCAAGAGACTCACAATGCATCCATTTGATCTCTAACCTAGTGTGCTCTAAGAGAACCAATTCGATCCCTCTTGATAGTCCGGTTTTTCCTATGGACTCAAGCTAACATCTAACCAAGCAACACTCGCTTGGATCTAGCATGTCCTTAGCCTTGATCCACATCTTTCCGCGACTCCATCAAGCTCTCGATCCGAATTGTCGAGGCAACCAATCACCAAGTCGTCGATAGATAGAATATGTGAGACGACGTTTCATTGACATGACCATTTGAATATCCTACAAGGAAATGTTAGTCACATCAATATGGTCACCCAATCACCAAAACATTCATACCTTTGGGGTTTCCAAACTCCAATGGTCATGAAGCTTACAGAAGGGAGAAATCCCAATCTGCAAGAGTACTGGAAGAAATCCAGCCTCACCTTGGAATACTTGGATGAACTAGAGAAAAAGGGATGATCTCGGTTTTCCTGACTCGACGAAACAACGGTGAAGAGGAGTACCATCTTGCAACACCACAGAACTCCCCGTATTTGAGGCTCATCTCAGTGTGGTTTCAACCTTCCGCCTTCTAAGTTTCTTGAGCAGATCTGTAGATTTTACCGTATCGAGCTTGTTCAACTCAAACCCAATGCTGTGATGATACTTAGCATGTTTGCCATCTTGTGTGAATGTGGTTGGGCGTAGCCCCCTGCTTGAATCTGTGGCGCCATTATCACCAGCCTTGGTACTACAAGGGTCAGATGATGGTGTTTTCAGTAGGCTTCGTACTTAGGAACAAATCTGAGTTCATCCCGTATCAGTACAAGTCTTCCTGGAGCGGATATGACACCAAATATCTGATCTTGGACATGGGGAAGAAGAATAATGTAATCAAGCTTGACGGCTTAATGCCGAACCATGAGAAGTGGGACAAGGGTCTTCCGACCTATGTTCCTCGATTGAATAAGATGATAGCCAGGGTCAATGAGTTGATCAAATTGGGCTTGAGAGGAGAACATGTTGTGGAAGAATTCGTCCGAAGACGCATCTTCCCTCTTCAGAAGCGTGATCCACTGGCTATGTATTATACAGGTCCTGGTGAACCTAATTGGTTACCAGTTGGAGGTAGATGTCCATCACTCATCAACATATCAGTATATACTTGATATCTGATTTTTGTTTGATAAGCATGTCATCTTTTTCTCTCCTTTGCAGCTGTCGAACTCTCCGAAGACGATGTCTTCAAGAGAGTGTATGATATCATGGGTACTGGACCAAAAGTTAAGCCTTCGACAGTACCTCTTCCTTATAGTGCAGAAAATCCACCTCCCGAGGTATGCTGATCGTAGATCTCCTCGCTTTGCTTGAAGATATATTTTTCGCCATATTAATCTTGTGTTCTGCAGAACCTTTATGAACCTGGCCCCGACGATGTCCAACCTGATGTTGATATAGTCATCAGGGACAGTGACGAAGAAGACAACGGTGATCGGGAGAAGGATGCAGCCGTTGCCGATGATGCTACCAGCTCTCTTGAGCGAAAGGTGGCTGCTGTTGCTGCTGTCAAGCAATCTGAGGCACAAGGAGAAACCGAGAGGGTTGATCCGGCGACCGATCCCACGTCCGATGATATCCCGATGGGTATCGAAGCCACCAGTCTTCCTCCACCTGCTGTCGAGTCTTCGAAGCCCCCAGCTGGGGCGAAGACAAAGACAACGACCCGCAAGCGCTTCCGAACGGCTACTCCTGTAACTCCAACAGCTCCAGCAGCTCCAGTAGCTCCAGCAATTGTTGCAGCTCCAGCAGCTTCAACAGCTCCAACAATTGTTGCAGCTCCAGCGGCTCCCGATGTCCCTGAACTGCCTCCAACTCGCGTCGCCAATCCTCGTACCGGCGATCAGGTACCCATCGAAATAGTTTTCGGCAGTCTCTTTAAAGGGTTTTCCAAAATCTCTCAAGTCTTGTCTTCCCAGGCGACATCTGCTTCTAGCCCTGCTGCCAAGAGAAGACGCTTCCGCACGAAGAGGTATACTTCGTGGGTGTTCTTACCAAATTCCCTTGCTGCTTGAAATATTTTCATCCAATCTTCTGATATGTGATCATGCTGTAGTGTCCTATCCTCTTCTGCTGAACCTGCTCCTGCTGTCAACCCTCCGGCCTCGAACGTACAACCAGTGACCGAACAGGCCCTAGCTGTTTCTGCTTCTGCATCCGGGACAGTTGGGGAGAACGTGTTCGACAAGTTGAGCCAGGAGGTCGTTGCTGCCAGGAAGTGGCATCTGCAAACTTGCAAGCGCCTTACTGACAAAATCAAGCAGAAGGATGGAGAACTTGTTGCTCTTCAGAAGAAACTTTCTGATACTGAGGCTGCCTATGCTTCATCTGGGAAAGATGATAAAATTCGAGAGCTCGAAGCGGCTCTCATTGCTTTGAACAAGAACCATGACGAAGCAAAGGCAGCTCATGCCAGGGAGATCACAGATCTGAAAGCTGAACATAAGGAGTACCTCAAGGATCTGCGTGTGGAGAGAGAGGCCTTATCGAAAACAGCGCAGGGTAATTCTTCCTGTCATATACTGCTTCCTTTTTGCCTTTTGCATATCCCTGAAGTAATCTGATATCTTCTGTTGTAGACTTGAACTCCAAAAATGAAGCCCTAAGCACTGAGAACACAGCCAAGACCCAAGTGATCCAAACTCTGCAGGCGGAGGTGAAGAAGCTGAAGGATGCCAACAAGATCCTGTCTGCAGAGAAGGCCAAACTTGCGGACAAGGTTGCTGATAGTTTAGTCAATGGCTGTGCCTTTGCTTTGGCTGCTTTGAAGAACCGTCATCCTGACTTGGATGTGAGAACTGTAGAGCAAGGCTTCACTTGTAATGTAGCTGATCGTGATGCGCTTGTTGACGATCTGATGGAGTCAGCCGACAAGTTCATCATGGATTTGAACTTAGAAGTACCTCCTTCTGATGAGGAGAGGCCTTGAATTGCTTGTAAAGCCCTGCAATCAGACAATATTTTGATGCAATATTGGAGCTCAAGCTCCTGTTAATTTGATTTAGATATGCATAGTAGCCCAGCCCCCTGCTTTTTTGGATACAGTTTGAACTGTATGCAGGAAAGCATTATCACTAATATGCAATATCTAAATAACATAGAAGAATGCGCATTAATTCATTGACGCTTAGCTTTGCCTGTGACAAGCTACGTTTGAACTAATTTTCTGAAGTTGTTCCATATCTGGAACTCATAATAGCTGTATAACATTTGACTTTGCACATGGCAAGTTATGTTTCAAGCTAAATAATGGGGGTGTTGATCTTGCAACGTGGTCTGGAAGTTGGCACTTATAACTCGATGGCTAAGGCTCTTACTTCAGACACTCGGGGAGACTTACGAAACTTATGAACCATTGGCAGCTATCATGTAGCACCAGATGACATAAGACTTGCAGTCTGTTGGGTGGTTGATCGTGCAACCGGTCTAGGGAGAGCCGCTTATTAACCTCATGGGCTAAGGGTCCCTCGCTAGAACATCATGGGGGTCAATTAACTTATGAACCACAGTGTGGCTAAGCCTTATGACCAATCTTGCCTGAAGAGGCTGTTCGTACCGATGCCTTATAACCCTCATGTGGCTAAGACATCAGCCAAACTAGTAGACCGACCTGGGTCAGCCTTTGGAATCTTGCACAGTAGATGAAGAAACTGAACACGCTTTATTCATCAATTAATGAATTACACATAAAACTATCTAAGCTGATCAGTGTTCCATGTACCAGGCAATATATCGCCATCAATATGGGCTAAGATATAAGCCCCCATGCCAGCATCTTCAACTACTATGTAGGGTCCTTTCCATGGAGAAGACAACTTGTGCTTATCCTTGGTAGTGATATCTTTCTTGATCACCAGATCTCCCACGTCGAGATGTCGACCGACCACTTTGCGACTGTACTGCTTCTTCAGAACCTCCTGATAATGTTCCACATTATGGAGTACCGTGTTGCGTTCTTCTTCGAGGAGCAGTAGATCAACCTCTCTAGAGATCGGCTGGTCGTCTTCATAGAAATTGGTGATCCGATGAGCCCCCAAGTGAATCTCGGGTGGTAGTACGGCATCAGCGCCGTAGACTAGGAAGAATGGAGTTTCCTTTGTAGCTCGACTGGTAGACGTTCGTGCTGACCACAGAACGGTCGGTAACTCTTCGATCCAATTCTTGCCTTTAGCTGCTAGCTTCTCATACACTCGCGCACGCATCCCCTTCATAAGGATCCCGTTGGCTCGCTCAACAGCACCATTGGTTTGAGCATGGGCCACCGAAGATGTTGGATGAATGATACCGTGATCGGCACAGAATCTCTCGAACTGACTACCAACGAACTGTCGACCATTGTCTGATATCAGCTTCTTAGGGACTCCAAACCTTGTGACTATACTCCTCATGAACTTGACAGAAGCGACCTGAGTGATGTTCACCACCGCCTCTGCCTCGATCCACTTGGTGAAAGTGTCGATGGCGACGTATAGAAACTTGTATCCTCCTTTGGCTTTTGGAAACGGTCCCAATATATCGATCCCCCAGACAGCAAAAGGCCATGTGATAGGAATTGTATGCAACTCTTGAGCATGCCTTGTACTTTGCCTACTGAAGAATTGACAGGACTTACATGTCTGCACTAGGTGGATGGCGTCCTGCTTCGCTGTGGGCCAGTAGAATCCGTGCCTGAATGCCTTGCCGATGAGAGTGCGATAAGCCGCATGTGCACCGCAGATCCCACCGTGTATATCATGCAGTAGTCGAATACCATCTTCCGTCGAGACACACCTCAGCAGAATCCCATTGAGACCTCTCCTGTAGAGCACATCGTCGATCAACACGTACTGCTTGGACTTGCGTGCCAGCCGCTCCGTGGCCGCATCATCATCTGGGATAGGACTGTTTTTGAGAAACAGGCGAATTGGTACACGCCAGTCTTCGACAGAGCCTTCTCCCGTGTCGATAACCATCAACTCCACTTCGTCTTGCGTGCTTGCCGCCGATGGCTTGTAGAGCTTTTCTAAGAACACATCATCTGGGACTGGAGATCGTGATGAAGCAATGCAAGCTAAATGATCAGCGTCACGATTGTCCAGCCGTGGTACGTACCGCACTTCGAAGCCATCGAACCCTTTCTCCAGCTTCCGAACTTCTTCAAGGTAATCGGCCATCTTCGGATCAGAGCATTGATACTCTTTCTGTACCTGCCGGGCGACTAACTGTGAATCCCCTTTCACGAGCAGTCGGCTGATACCGAGAGATTTGGCAATGCGGAGACCTGTCACGAGGCCCTCATATTCTGCAACGTTGTTCGTAACTTGGAAGAGCAACTGGATGGCGTACTTCAATACTTTTCCTACTGGAGATATGAAAACAACTCCAGAGCCGGCACCTTTCAATGTAAAAGAGCCGTCGAAATACATGACCCAGTGATCTGGATCTTTCTTGTCGTCATCACCATCATCGGTCCACTCTGCTATGAAATTCTGCCAGAGCTTGTCCTTTGATGGCTGTTCTAGGGACAAATTCGATCTGGTATTGACGAAGCTCTACAGACCATTGAGCAATTCTGCCGATGGCGTCCTTGCAATGCAAACAGTCTGGAGCGGTCTATCCGAGACCACCTTGATTGGATGAGCTAAAAAGTAATGCTTCAGCTTTCTGGATGTCATCAAAACTGCGTACAAGAGCTTCTGTACCATCGGGTAACGCGTCTGGGCATCTTTCAATATCTCGCTAATGAAATAAACGGCGACCTGTTTGGGCCCAGCTTCTGTTTGTCGTTCAACTGTCAGCGCAGCGCCGACAACTGAATCCGTAGCAGCAACATACAATAACAGTTCTTCATTTGGCTGTGGGGGCTTCAGGGTGGGCATGTTTCTGAGATAAGCTTTGAGCTCTTTGAATGCCTCTTCTGCCTGATCATCCCACTGAGAACC
The DNA here is from genome assembly GCA_012490785.1 of Eragrostis nindensis. Lineage (NCBI taxonomy): Eukaryota > Viridiplantae > Streptophyta > Magnoliopsida > Poales > Poaceae > Eragrostis > Eragrostis nindensis. The sequence continues at coordinate 42,465 of JAAXCT010002752.1, forward strand.
ATCTTGATTGCGTAATAACTTGTAGAATGGCATACCTCGTTCTCCCGATCTCGAGATGAACCGGTTCAGGGCCGCCATCATGCCTGCAAGCTTCTGCACTTCTCGCCTGGTCTTCGGAGGCTTCAGCTTTTCAAGAGCCGCGACTTTGACTGGGTTTGCATCAATACCTCTCTCGGAGATTATGTATCCCAGTAGTTTTCCAGACTTCACCTCGAAGACACACTTGGCAGGGTTGAGCTTCATCTTGTACTTTCTCAGATTATCGAAGGTTTGCTTCAGGTCTGCCAGGAGATCATCGGACTTCTTGGTCTTGACAACAATGTCGTCAATGTAGGCTTCGATGTTCTTCCCAATCTGATCCTCGAAGACTATGTTGACACACTTCTGATAAGTACACCCAGCATTCTTCAGCCCGAAGGGCATTGTGATGTAGCAGAATATTCCGAACGGCGTGATGAAGGCCGTCCTTTCTTGATCATCGACGTTGAGACTAATTTGGTGATATCCAGAATAAGCATCAAGAAAACTTAATAACTCACTAGTGGATGTAGAGTCTACAATCTGATCTATCCTCGGAAGAGGGTACTCATCTTTAGGACAAGCTTTATTTAAACTAGTGTAATCGACGCACATGCGCCAGGATTTATCTGGCTTCGGAACTAGTACAGGATTTGCTAGCCATTCAGGATAGTCTACCGTTCTAATGAACCCGGCTTTGAGAAGCCTAGTGACCTCCTCATGTATGGCGTCGCGTTTGTCCGGCGTGTACCTTCGCTGCTTTTGCTTGATCGGCTTGAAGGCCGGGTCGATCCCCAATTTGTGCTCGATCACCTCCCTGGGGATCCCGGGCATATCAGATGGCTGCCATGCAAACACATCGATATTCTCCCGGAGGAAGGCTACGAGCGCGTCTTCCTATTTAGGGTTGAGATCGTCCCCGACGTTGGTCTTCTTGCCGGGGTCGACGAAGCTGAGGCTGATCTGCTTGCTGCCCTTTTTAGCAGGCTCATCTTCCTTCGTGCTTGGCTCGTTGACAGTCTTTGCTGGCGCTTGGGCGACCGCTGTCGACGGAGATGCCGCATCTGAAGCCTTCGTGTCGGCGACTGCTGCTATCTGTCTTTTATCCTCCCGCGGGGTTTTTGTCTGGCGCTGCGAGTCCTGGTCCTTCGAATTGAAGTGGCCAGCTATGATTAGCGCGTTGACGTCGCATCTCACAGCCTGGTCTTGATCAGCGCAAAGTGTGATAACACCCGCAGGTCCTGGGATCTTGAGCATGGCGTAGGCGAAATGTGCAGCCGCCATGAACCTGAACAGGAACGGCCTTCCCAGGATGCAGTTGTAGGCAGATTCGAAGTCAGCCACCTCGAACGTCAGGACTTCAGTCCTTCTATTCTCTCTCGGGCCCACTGTCACTGCTAACTCTATCTTCCCAAGAGGACGCGAAGACACCCCAGGCAAGATGCCATGGAATGATTCCTCAACTGGTCGGAGAGCGGTGAGCGGTAGACCCATCTGGTCGTATGTCTTCTTCATCAACAAGTTCAGGCCACTTTCGTTGTCGATCAACGTCTTCGCGACCTTGTTCCTGTGGATGATGACCTTGGCGACGAAGGGCAACTCTGGATTGCTCAGCAGAGTCTTCGGGTGGTCATCGGCATTGAACGCGATCGGGGTATCTAGTCTTCTAGAACAAGGTTCCGCCATAGCCACCTCCCTCTGCAGCTTCTTGTACTGGCTCTTCGACGACAGAGCGGAGCTCCCTCCGAAGATCATGTTGATCTCCGGGTACCTCTCCTCCTCGTCATCGTCATGATCTCTGCGACTTCTGTAGCGTGGGCGTTCATCCCGGTCATCGCGCTCTCTGGATTCTCGATCTCGGCGCCCGCGGTCTTGATGCTCCCGATCTCGGTGTTTCGGATCTCGGTGTTCTCGATCTTGGTTCTCTCGGCTCCGATCCTCTTCTCTAGCTGTCCGCAAGATTTTGCCTTCTTCCAGACGCTTCTTTTCGAGCTTGAGGTAATCGAAGCACTCTTCAAGTTCGTGGTTGGGGGAGCGATGTATCGGACACCACTTGGCCACGCCTCCGGGTCGACCTCGCTTCTTGCGGAAGTGATTGCGATCCGATCCCGACCGATCGACCGCGTTCACCTCCCTGTCTTCTGACTTCTTCTTCGGAGCCTTGCCCCGGCCGTCGGAGAGGCGAGCACACGGCATCGGCCGCCTTAGCGCAGATCTCTGCCAATCGGAACAGCTCTGCGGTAGTTTTGGGCTCGTTCTCCGCTATGGTCTCCACCATCTTCACATCCAGACACCCTTCTTGGAAGGCGAGGATCACTTCCAGATCGGAGATATCTGGAATTGTGTTCTTCATTAGACAGAAGCGCTTGATGTAGTCCCGAAGATTTTCATCAGCCTTCTGTTTAACACCTCGAAGCTGCTCTGGGGTCGCGTTGCGATTGTACGATCCAAGGAAATTTCCCTTGAAGACTTCGCACAGTTCTGCCCAGGAGTCGAAGTGGTATGCCGGGAGGTTCAGCAACCACGACCGCGCTGCTCCGGTCAGGGCGGTGGGTAGATAGGCGCACTTGATCCTTTCATCTCCTCCCGCGGCATCTATCGTCGTGGAGTAGATCGACAAGAACTCCTCTGGGTTGATGGTGCCGTCGTACTTGTCGATAGACCCCACTTTGAACTTGGCTGGCCACTCAACAGTTCGGAGATAACTACCCAGAGCCCTATACGGGGGCGGCTTAGGAGCCGTCTCTGGGCGCGTTCCTCTATGAGCTGGAGCGCCTGGAGTTTGTCGCTCTGGTTCCCCCCTTGGGGGATTGCCAGTTTGGTTCCTCCGCTGGTTCAGCTGATGTCTTGCATCTGATGGTTCTAGGTTTCGCCGTCGTCGATTGGGGTGATCAGAAGACGATCCATGCGAAGACGAATCGGCCCTCTGATCGTTGGTAGCCCCCAGGCGTCTATGTACCGGAGTTCTAGCCGGAACCGCCACGTCTTGCTCTTGTTGAGGGATCACACGGCCGGCGAGTTCCACGACCTGCTGTACCATTGGAGCTAACGGTGTTCCGTCAGGGGCCATACGCGCAAGGGAGTCTAGCGCGGTCTGGAACCGGACGGCGTCGAAGTCGGTGTTGAGATTTCTTGGCGTCACATTGGATGGCGCAACCGATCGAGATCTGATCGAGTCGATGGTGCGCAAATCGCTGGATGCCTCATCGTCACGCCCCGCCATGAAGACTTCTCTGGCCGGGTTGTGACCTTGGTCTGGATCTCCTCCGATCTCGGGGCAGTCATCGTCACTGAAGTCGGACTCGTAATCAGGATACCCGAGCCCGAATCCAGGGAAGTACCGCCCCTCGGTAATGTCGAGAGCGATCTTTTGCATCCTCGCTTCTAGGGCAGAGCTAGGTGGCGGATCCGAGGTGGATCCGTCTTCTAGGCGGGTTCCAAACGGAGAGCCCGATACCCGCGAGGCGATCTGGAACTCGGCCGCAGAATTCCGCAGTCCGAACATTGTACATGCAGCCGCCGGCGACACGCATGGTGCCGCCGGCGAACTCTTCTCAGCAGATCCGTCCGAGGACGGGGCCTTCATGGCCGCCGGGGACGCCTCCTGCGCCACCGACGACGTCTTTTCCTGGAGATTCCCTTCCTTGTCCGCGACGAACGTAAAAGACCCGAACTTGAATTCGGCGCCCGCCGGGAACTTCATCTTGTTCGCCAATGCCATCTGATGCTCTAGATGGATCTGGGTCATTGAGTGTAGAGGACCTAAAAACGAAGAGGGGGCGAATAGCTTTCCCATAACTTGTATTACGCCATACAGTGGCTACTAAAATTTTGATGCAAGGACTTCAAGAGCTCTGTGCCAACAGTTCATTTAAAACTAAAAACAAGAAATTAATCTAAACTGTTCCGATGAGTACCACAAGTTAATTTACAAGCAAGTCATCAGATGCTAAACGAAATATTTTCAGGAGAAATTACCAGAACATAGATTCCAATAAACTAGTCCGTACAAATTGTTCATGCAAACAAGAAATTATTGTTACCTCTTGTTCCTCTTGTTGACTTGGAATAGTAAATCCTTAAGAAGCTTCTTGATATCAAGAGTTCGAGATACAGTTACCGAAGCACGGCAATCAAACCATTCATCAATCTTGTTGTACACCTCCATGGCAAGAGTTGTCTTCCCCTGACCTCCAATGCCAAAGATGGACACCACCTTCAGTTTCCTCTCTTCATCCTTGAGCCACCCCATGATCTCCTCACGTGGACCGTCAATTCCCACCAGATCTCTTGCTTCCTCATACATGATAGGTGCCCGAGGGTCAAGGAGCACTGGTCGGGTCACGTCAAGGTACTGATCAAGGTTATACCAATCGCGCCGCTCTTTCTCCTCAAGCACAAGGGCCTTGAGTTCTTGAATTTTCTTTTGCAATTTGGCGGTCCTCCCACAGCTCCTTGATCTTACGCACCATACTCTGCACAAAGTTGACTTTGGCCTCCCTGGTGCTGTGAAGATGAATGAACCGATCAACGGAGTCTTCGATGTCATAGGATAGCTCGCGCACCTTGCTCCTCCACTCCTGGGTCTGCACATCAATCTGGTCGTCATCGATGTCCGCCAGCCTGAGCAGTGAGGCGTTCATGCTGCTCAACTCGTCTCTCATGAAGCGGATCCCAGCCTAACAATCTAACATCACGGGCCAGCTTGTACTGGTCGCTGAGCAAGGTCGTCAGCTTGCCGAACGATGGAGTCCATCGCCCCCGTGGCGACGCTAACCATCACTCCAGCCATCCCCTCCATGCTCCACCGCTCTCCTTTCCACCGAGGTCCTTGCCGGACGGCAGCAGGACCAGCTCCCCTCTCCAACGGCAGTCGGATGCAAAAGCTGGAGGAGAAAATCCGGCAGGTGCGTGGGTGATGAGGGCAAAAGATGAAGAATAGGCAAGATGAAGAATAGCTTTGTGATGAGGCAAGATGAAGATAAACAGCTTTGTGGGGGAACGGAACAATGGTGCGCGGCCGAGACTGTAGTGAGTCTAGTGACTCGTGGATGCATATACGCTTTCCTTTCGCCACCTTTTATTTCTTGGAAGGAAGCGGCCGGTGCATGACAGGCAGTACTATACAGTAGTAGCAATTGGCTTCTCGTGTCGTGAGTGGTAGAAGCCTCCTTTTTGGCCCAGAGTGCCTGGAAATGACTTAACTGTTCGGGTGCTGTTACGCCGTTGCTATCACAGAAGTACTAGGCTATTGCGTGGAAAAGCATCACTCCAATAATTGTCTATCTTAACTTTTGAGCAGTACTGTTCAAAATAATGGTAAATATCTTTTTAAATTACTACTGGCCATTAGCTTAAATGTGTCTTTGTAATTGCACTATTATTAAGCACTTTACATTTTATGATCTTTGTGCCACGAATAAATGAGAAGACAACAACTCCAACCCTACGAACAATAATGATTCTATTATTCATCAAATTAATAATTTGACTTTATAAAAAAATAATTTTTCTATAATTTATAGTACAACTCAGACTCTCACAACGCAGGTACATTCATTCCTATGAAACCACATACGCAAATTCTAACCTATGAGCTTCTTCGAAGATTGATCCGACAAATCTTCGAAATTGACGATGTCACCACATCGCCTACCGTTGAAGGCACAATGCCGTTAAATCTTAGAAAATTCGCTCCCACAGGTACCTGAGATGCTACTGAGGCTCTTGTAACCACTAGACTACATGCCCTTTCGCATGAAAACAATTAATTACTAATTTACCACTCTTATTTTCTTTCAATAGTACTCTCAATATGATAGAATACAAGCCAGTGGCAGCACAGATCATCTCTCAGCCTCCCCGACCCGTAACGCGGGATTCAGCACACGGTAGGTCAAGCTGATCTAGCGAAGCTTCACATGAACTACTGCAGCTTCCTCCTCAGCGTCCCTCCCCAGCCGTCCCCACGAAAAGATGGGGGATGGCGCGTCGTCACCCACCCTTGCCCCCAAAAGTTCGCCATGTCAATTAAGCATCCGATCCTTTTTTTTTTTCGAAAAAGCATCCGATCCGAGCGTATTTGCTTTCCTCAAAGTTAAAACTTAAAAAACCCTTCAGTGCGTGCTTTCGGCAAAGACTCTGACCCGTGTGTCACGACGCCTTGAGTCACGAGAGGTCTCCGACCAGCAGTAGTGGACGCCCCCCAAAAGCGAAAGGCATGATGCAAATCTTTCACTGCATATTCGTACAAGGCCATATATGAGTGTGTTCGGATCTAGAGTCTAAATTTTAGAGAGGTCACATCAAAGAGAATCTCATCATTTATATGTACTAATAAAGTCAAATTATAAAACTAATTCTAGAACTTCCCCTTTAATTTTCGAGACGAATCTAACAAGGGTAATTAAGCGACAATTAGAAGACAATTACTGTAGCATCACTGTAGTAAATATAGATTAATTATGCTTATTAGATTCGTCTCGTAAATTAACACCTATCTGTAAAAAGGTTTTGTCATTAAACTAATAAAAAATTTAAATGTGAATATTTTTTTTGATGTGACAGTGCTAATTTTTAGAGGGGGTAACCGAACACACCCTATGTACATTGGATCAGAAGCACTGGCACATCAACCTGACCACGTCGCCGCCACTGCAGGCCAAGTGGATCCTGTGGCCGCCCTTCCCGTCACACTAAAACGATCTGGAGGGCGTCGAAGCGGATCGATGTTTGACCCGAAGATGATCGGGTGTTCGGTTGGAGGATGCAGTTACAGTTGCAGTTTGAATAGTGAGAGAGAATACTGTAGCAGAGGAATTTCGCACTGTAGCAATCTAATGGACTGTAGCAGCAGCAGCAGCAGCAGCAGCAGCCGGCTGCTTTGCCGCACGCCGAACGCGCCCGATATATGCATGGTAGCGTGCACGGTGCTCGCCGGGGGCCGACGGCGCCCGTCCCGAGCAGCGCCTCGAACCATTCAGTACGAGTCGTGTTCGCAGACGAACGCATCCTGTGGCGGGCTCGGTCGGTCGGTCGGTCGGTTAGGATCATCTTGTCTCCGCCGTTTGCACGTAACAAACACGTACGGCCGGCGGCGCAAGTGTTCTCGGCGCGCGACGTGACGGGCGCGCGACGTGACGGCGTCTGCCTCGCGCTGCTCATGGCGGCCATCGCGTACTTCAGCAACGAACAGTCCGGCGCCACCAAAGCAGAGCGTGCGCGTGAGCGTCCTGCACGGGCAGCGCCGTCCCGTTGCCGTCGTCCAGCAAACCAAGCGCCAAGCGCATCATCAATAAGATTCTCCTTCCGACGATTCTGGTCTTCAAATCGGCCCGCTGGGCGTGGGTGACGATTCCGTGGGTGACGATTCTCACTAGTGTCCCTCGTCTCCAAAGTTTTCATGGAAATTAACTTGGGTGCTGGCTTGGATCTTACACAGACGATTAGCCGCGCCGAAGCGTTCACATGTCACGCAACCCGGACGCGCGGTAGGAGACGATCGAGACCTGGCATGCATCGGTCGCCGAGCGGAGCCGTCAGCTCGCTCGAGCGGCGGTGGGCGAAAATGCGATGCGGTTGCCGGTTTTCCAGCCGTCCATTGGTTTCGGGATTCGTGCAGCCCAGGTGTATTTAGCCGATAGCAATTTTTTTTCGGAGCGTATTTGTGTCTGGGTGAACTGTGCAGTCAGCTTTAGCTTTGGGCAGGAATTAAATGAAAAGAGGCCAGCCCACCATAAATGCAGCGGCGGTAGTCGATCGTTCTGGACCTGAGTTCCATTTTAAAGTGAACCGGTCCTGGATATGTACCATGGTCTTTTTTTTTTTTTTTTTGCGAAAGGAGTGGGAATTATATTAAACAAAGAACAGTACAACCCACACACTTTTACATCAAGCCCCCTGGGCACATTTTCAGAAAGGACCCTGAAGAAAAGGAAAATACAGAGAAGTCCCTCTTCTTCCCGAATCCTCCCGAACCACCTCATCCTCACCACCGGAGAGCAGCGACGGCGATCTCCAGGCTTCTTCTTCCTCCAATCCCGCGACCACAACTCATTGTTGATGAAGCCGATTAGATTCGAACGAAGATGGTACAAAGCCGGCCATCGCGACGACATCAGAAGAAAGAAGAAGATCCAGATCAACACCATCGACGAACCAGCAGTGAGGAACAAAAGACCGAGGAAATCAACGCCAAAGTATGACGCCGACCTCCCGGTAAAACCTTCCACCATCACCGACAACACCGCCGGCGAGGGGAAACACATCAACCTCCACCCTTTCGCATCAGGACCAGAGGCAGACAAACTCCACAAGGACTCACCAGATAGCACGCAGCCGTCAACGACGTCGCCGCCACCGGATCCGCCGAGAGAGACAGAAACTCCAGTCGCCATCGCCGATGACGAAATCGGAGACCTAACCCTAACCCTAGGGACAAACCTAAACTACTAGTTAACCTATAACTAGGAGAAGAACCGGACGGCAGCCCCGCCGATCTCCCCGCCCTCCGAAGGCCTACAGGCCGCCGGAGGAAAGGGAGAGCAGAGGGAGCCGCCGCCGGGACGGGAGCGCCGCCGAGTCGCCCAAAATCGCCCGCTCTCGACTGTAGCAGAGGAGGGGAACGGTTCGGGCATTCGCCAAAAAGTTGATATATGTACCATGGTCTTGGAATAGCAGGCTACAAAATCTTCTTTTGTGACTTGCAAGCCATGTATTATTGGAGGCAAATTACAATCCTTTTTTTTAAGAAAAAAATTGAATCACAATGAACCTGAACTTAACCTTTTCTCTCATCACCAAGCTAGATCACATTTGCAACTAAGAGGTACCATGAACAGTAAACTTCATCTAAGCCAGAAAATTTACTTCTTATGCCCACTCAGTGTACACTAAAAAATGTTAGACTACAGTGAACTCAGAAAATTTATACAGAACCATTTAGGTAAAATTAATGCACATCTTAAAAGTTTACAAAAAATTGATCTCACTTATTTTTGGAATAAAACCTTAATCTTGGGAACAAAACTTTAGTGCTGCAAATTTGAATATATATGATGAACATCAATAAGAGGTACCCTTACTAAAACGAAGATAATGAGAGGTAACCTTACTGTTCTCCTCACAAAATGTCTATTAATTGTCAGGAACATGGAACATGGAAGCTTCAACAAACTTTAAAATAAAAATTAAACATACCCCACATTGTACTAGTGATAAATTTTACAACAGAATTTTTGATGGATCAACTTACTGTTAACAATACTTAATCTTTTTGGATTTAAATTTAATAAATGCATCCACAAATTTTTGAATCTTTTTCGATCTAGTAGCCCACTTGATGTTCTTGAAACTGTACCATCAATGTTTTTTTACAATACTACAAATTCTTAAATCTGTACATCTGCAAACATAACGGTGAACACGATCATTCCCGGACTTTGAATAAAATATTAGTCACAATCCTTGTACATGCGAGGAACAGGAACATTATTTACTAATGTATATTTGTTATGACAGCACTATACTTTTCTTTTTATGCAATTAACAAGAACAATACTTGTACGTTCGAAATTTCAACACAACGATGCCTCACAGATATACAAAAATTACAGTTAGAGTACATTTGGACCTCAAAAAAAAAATTACTTCTTTCAAAGAATCATATTCGGGAACGAGCGATAGCTCGTGCGGCAAGGCTCCCGGTTGGTGAGCCCGCCGTCGTGGGTTCGAGCGCTGCTCGCCCACGATTCCCACCGAGCCTGTTGCGCGCACAGTGCTACGCACTGTTGCTGCGTACAGTGGAGAAAAAAAATCCCCTCGTCCTCCCCAATTCAAAGCACATGGTAAGACTCGCGCCGCAGCTCACAACGGCCAGCTGAGTCCCTGTGTATGGTTGGGGAGGGGGTTCGGTGAATTTTCTCGGCCCTGCGTGAGGGGCTCTTTCTCCTATGAAATGCCGTCGGGGGGGCTTCTTCCCCCGACAGGTCGAGTTTTTTTTTTAAAGAAAATCATATTCAAGTAGAAATCATACAATCTTACTCTTTCTTGTGAAAAAAATTACATGCAAAGGTACAGATGATGTACATGCAAAGTACTAGCGTCTATTATGTAATCTTAAACACATCAACCTGTACTCCAAAGAAAGACAGCCAACCCAAAGAAAGACATCTTCAATAATCTTGAAGAGCACAAAAGCTACAAATTTGCGGAGTGACCATCTCCTAGGAAGTCCAATCCCAAATCCATTAATGTTTGGAATAGAATTTTTTCCTTTTTTATGTCTTTTTTATCTCCTAAACTATATTTATTTATGAGCTCAAATGTGTTTGTGAGCATGTTTTATGTCCATTACAACCTCTATAATTATTTTGGGGATATTTTTAAGACTATTAAGAATATAAGTCCAATGGAAACCATGATTCTCACATTTGTCATATGAAGTTTAGAAGGAAATTTGGTGGCAAGTGAACACCCACTAGTTTGGGAGCTTCCTAAAAATTCATAGAAAAGGTGTGTATGTAGCTATATGTAACACGTACATGTTTCGCAAAAATCATTCTCAAAATCAAAAGTTGTGGAGAGTTGCAAAAAAGTGAAACAACTAGCGAAAGAGATCATTAATGATTCAATGTAGAAGGGCAAAATGTCCAAACAATCATCATGATGTAGATGAGTCCATATGATAGATCGTGATTTTAGAAAAAATTGAAAAAAAGAATCAATTCATTTGGGACAAGATATGTGGAACTTAACAAGTTTAAAGTTTAAATTGCGAATCAAAAGAAAAAATTGGAGCGCAGCAAGAACTTGAGCATGAACAGGCAGGACCCATATGTCAGTGGCCGAAACTTTTGGGTTCCATATGCAAGTGGCTCAGGGCACCTACGCGCGGAACCAACTTTGTTTGGCCGGGCTCCGGCCCCAGGTAGACCCCCGCACTTTATTAAAGATACAAACAAAATTGCGGAAACAGATGCAAATGACTTGGTGGTGTAGTGGAAGGGTACAATATCCGCTTACAAAGGGTTGCTGGGTTCGACTCCCGCCCTGTGCCGCTTTCGATGATGCCACCTTTTTTTTGCATGCGGGTGAGGAAATCAAAGATCCGAATGGGCTGGCCTCGCGGCCCAGCAGTGCACAGCGGATGATCGGAAAACTAGATAGTAACCCCGCGGCACATTGCCGCGGGCAGAGTTGAAAGTGGTAATTGGTCAATTTGAGACATTACACATATACACTGCTAATAGATACAGATTTGAAATGCATTTATACACAATAACCTGACAATATGCATTATTGCATTGTAAATTTAGATCAGGCCAATAATATTATGAGTCACATATATCATCCGTGGCTACTTGAGCATCAGTCCAATAAATAGATAAATATGATGCTTATCAAGGAAACATCGCTGCAACGCTGCATATCATGTGAACAGATAAATGCAGTCATTGTTTACTCCCTTCTGACACAAAACATGAATCATTCTGCACGTATGCTTTCATAGAACGGATGCTTCAACGCATGTTTTTTACATCCAAAGAAACAAAAATACTTGCACTAAATAAAACAGAAAGGACTGGAGACATATCACATGTTCCTTCTTGACTTTGTGCTTCCCTGGCTCAATTTCCTGCCATCAATACAGAAATTAACATATGTATAGGCAGGAAGGGAAAATAATACTTTGTTCTTTTTTGAAAAATCACTGTTATTACACTACCCTCCCATAGAGCTCAGAAGTGGCAAGTTATAATTTTTAGGTGGGTCAAGCTTAAAACATAACTATGCACAGTACTCAAGATTTAGGATAATCATGAATGGATCAGTATTATCATGCAAATACAACATAACAATATCTGTTTGACATAACAGGTGGAAGTTGGCATAGAAAATGCAGATGGCTAAATTTTGAACAGTAAGATGAATATAATAGTGGCAGATATGAAAGGAGGTGAAACTGTGAGTTATTTTTTCCATTCTTTGAATTAACCATTCTTATTGCCCAAAGAATGAGCCCTAGTAAAATATAAATCAGATGTTTCCCCTGCATGATATGATACCCTACCAAAATCAGATGCCAAATGCAAATATCATTCAGAGAGATTTTGCATCATCAATTCAAAAGAACATGGCGTGAGGAACCCAACAACGTTTTAGCTCACATTGGACAGCATCCTAATATCCTTTCTATCTCACATTGGTAAGCATCCTAATATCCTTTCTATTTCTTTTAACTTCATGACAGCTCAAGATATGATTCGATATAATGCTCATCTTGTGTGCTATTGTCATTTTCCCACTGAAGCTAATTAAAAGACTGATGGAGGCAGCTAATGCCTGACCATGCTTAATACACCTAATCTGAAGTATAGTGATACTTACACAAACCAATTGGATCCTATTGCCGTGAAGATTAAAATGCAGTGCGTTATCGAAATAAACACCTGCATCCATCAGAACATGAACCCTCCCCTCCAAAAGTGTAGAATTCAATTTTGCAGCCATGCCGAAGCATATATATATAGTTCTACTTTCCATGAATACATTGCATATTAAATTATTTCAGATATCAGAATCAGTGGTGCACCTGAAATTCCAAGTTTCATAGGCAAGTTGATGCATTATTCGACATGGAATTATGATTCCATATTAATTTAGACATTAGAGAAGTATTCACTTTTGCATAAGAAATCATCTCTGAACCTTAGCTTAAACGATGCAACAGGACACCACCTTATCAAGAATCAACAGTCCCTTGGTTCTCGTGGAGCTGATCTTTAGGAGGCCTCATCTGGTGATCTTCTTTCCTGGGCATCTGGTTGTGATGGCTGCCAGCAGGAACTACTCAGTCATCAAGTACGAAACAGAAATACATTTAAGTGAAAAAAGACGTTGCGAATCTAGGCGTGTAGACGGAGATTGGGCACCAGTCAAGGAAGATGGCCTACGCTCGAAGAGGTGGTGCACGACCTCCCTGGCCGGCTCCCTGACGGCAGGCGTCGCAGCTGCGCAGGCGCAGCACACTGCGGTCTCCATTGGACGGCGAAGCAGAGCAGCCGGAGACGAATCGAAGATAGTGAGTCCAGGGAGCATCAGTAGCCAGGCAGGAAAAGGAGATTCGGCTGAGGGGAGGGGGATATTGCGGACTTACATCGCGTAAGCCGTCGTGCCGACCATCCAGTAAGCGCCGCCAACATCGTGTGTGGAGCTGGCCGCGAGCAGCGCCGCCGCAGCCGCGCGTCGTACTGTTGCGAGTAGCGCCGTCCACGCCGTCCGTGCGCCGGGCTGGCCGTCGAGGACTGCCGCCGCCGTCCGTGCGCCGGGCCGGCTCTCCGTTGCGATGACGCTAGAGGACCAACTTTGCACAGTGGCGGCGAGGCGTGTTCTTCCATCAACGGAGCTGTGCTTGCAGATCGTGCCGGGAGGGGATGCTACCCTGATCAACCATCGCTTGGAGCGAGGAGATGCGGGAGACGGTGGCGCATTGGAGGGGGAGGGAGAGCGATTGGGATAATGGGATGGATCGAGATTCGAGAGGGAAAGCGAGCAGGAAATTGCTGGACGCTTCGAGAGGCTACCGTAGGAGTAGGACGACCGCGTGGTGGGTGCTGCGGAAACGGATGGTTCGATCAGCACCAAACGATAATCGAACGGTCCACAGTTTTGAACAGTAGATTTTGAACAGTATAGAGGTGGGGCCCGTCGGGAGAAACTATAATCTTACTAGATGGGAACCCCGCGGCAAACTGCCGCGGGGCCAAATGTAGCCGGTTTCAATTACTAAAGGTTTTGAAACCTATGTTTGTATATGGTAACATAGTGAAAAAGTCCATCGGTCTGTACTAATATCATGAGTACCACGCACTCTTCTTTCCTACATGCATCTCGGATGAACTTGACATTATAAATGAGGGTAAATCAATTTAACAGATAGGAAAACAATTTTTTATTAAAAAATGTGATCCAACCTTGGAGGTGCTAGGCAATTTTTCATTAAGAAGAAGAAATAGCGACCAAATAGGCACTACAGAGAGTACAAATGAGGGTAATCAATGAATACAATTGTTTGTTGTTGCATTTCAAAGTTGCATTCAGAAGGCACTGCTTCTGATTCAGTAACGTTTCAAAATTGCATTCACATAAGATACTGCATCCATCAGTGTTAATTGCATTTCAAAACTGTATTTACATAAGGCAGTGCATCCAGCATTTCAGATATACTAAAAATTTTACTCTGCATAGAGGCATTCGGTTGGGCACTCTTGACGCATCTGAAACTAATCTTGCCACCATACATTTCATATGGTTGAAAGAAATAGTTGGTTCTCCTTCCTGAAGCCATCACAGCTGGTTCTGCCAAGACATCATTTTAGGGGTTTTTGAAGTCCTTGGCTTGAGCATCATTCAATGTGTTTCTTCTGCATAGAGAATCAGAGAAGCTTGTTCAAAAATATAGCAATAGGACTTTTTCAGATTATTTGAACCGACAATGGGGACAGCCCCTAATCCAATTCAGAGTCAGAAACAAACATGTACAGGCAAAAAAAAAAAAAATCTGCTGGACCATTCAAATATAACAATTCTCATAAAGCGATTGGTGTTCTAAAAAGCTAACCAAGCTCCATGGTCCAACTATTTTCTAAAAGAATATTTGGCATAATTAGAAAGAGCAGGTGAAAGGAGGCCAGAGTTGCAGATTTGAAGCAACTCAGTTAATTAACTCGAGTTTGTCTGGACAGTAAATCACACAACAACAACAGTAAATCGCACATCGTGGAAAAAAGATCTGCTGTACTATAGAAAAACAATTGTTCTTTGAACGGATCCAAGGCAGCAGAGGTTCATGCTCCAATAAATTCGATGAAACAAAGTTTATTCTACAGCTGATCAGTGGTCATGAACTTCAAAAAATAGAAAAAGAGGATGGCAGGTTAATCATAGTTAGGACTAAATTTTATCCCCATATAATGATTGCCAACATTTCATGTTAATATAGAAAAGGGCAAACATATTCAGTTACCTAGGAATAACTGAAAACAAAAGAGAGATCAGCAGACTATTTTTAATGATCATACATTTGGGTTGGAAAACGCAGTCGCCAGGTGGCCACCGAAATATCACACACATGAGAACAGAACCTAGCCATAAATTGTGATTGTAGCGTACGTAGAAAGCAAATGTATAATGTAGTATATGCTTACCGTGTTACATATGACGCGAAATCATCAATACCCAGCCTCTTTGAGAGTGGATGAGCTGCATCCCTGTGATGTTGTTTGCGGGATGCCCACCTGAAGTCAATCATAACTATTCACATGAG
>JAAXCT010002753.1:0-57793 GCA_012490785.1 Eragrostis nindensis
GCAAGAGTGTGATCTCTCTACTTGGTGTGTGTTGTAAGCCGGCCGAGCACCCCTCTATTTATAGCCCCAATGAGAGGGGGGATTAAATAGAGCAAGTGAGAGGCGGTTGAGGAGGATTGGCCGCCAAGGTAGGCCGGCCGGCCTAGGTGGCAGGCTGGCCGGCCACACATTGTGGCGGTTGGCCACCGCCTTCCGTGTGGACGCTCCAGATTGCTCCGTGGTGGCGGTTTTGGTAGAGTAATCTTCAAGTTTAGGCCCAAAAGCCCACCTTCTGGAATGTCGGTTGTTCACCCACTGAATTGACACTTGGGCTTGATGTTTTGGAGTATATGTAGCCCACTGAAGGAAGCTTGGGCCATTTGGAGACAAGTCCAGGCCGGCCGGCCTAGGGGGGTGACCGGCCGGCCAACTATTTTCAGCATTTGCTGAAATCTTCTTCGTGGCATAACTTCTCCTCCCAAACTCCAAATTGGGTGAACCAAAAGTCTATTTTGACTATCTCGACGAGGGCTTCAACATGGCAATATCAAATTTGTCATTTGAATAATTATTTCATGATTTCCCATTGCCTCTTTGATTCGTCTCGATGTCGTGAGACAATATCTTCCGAGATCAACCCATTTTCCTTTGAAATACACCTGCATAAAGAAATCTACCAAAACTCATGGAACTTTATTAGTTTAAATAATTATGCGTATAAGAAATGCTAATTCTCCTTTATTTGTAGAAATGTTAGCGGTCGAAGTTGGTACTTAAAGACCGTCAACAGCGAGCATGCGAGCTTGGGCGTGCAGCCAGGAATCGAAGTGGAGGTTGGGTGTGAACTTCTCCAACTTGTGATTTACAATGGATTTAGTTTGTTCATATGGGATGAGATGCATTTTGCTCATTGTTTGGAACTCATTCTTCAATCATGTCATACTCACTGATTTGTAGGGCAATTGACATGTGGAACTCATTGTTAGATTTGATGCTTTTGTTTGGTGGACAATATGAAAATGTTGTCAAAATTTATCACAATTTGTCCAAATTTTGTCAAAATTTGAAAACTTTTGCTAACCTATTCGAATATGTTGTACAAGGGTTAATATCAAAAGTTATTGTAAAATCACAAAAGGACAATTTGATCTTTTTCCTCACTACTTAACACCGACAAAATGCTGCTAACAGAGTCATGGTAGAAACTTTGTTCAGTTCAAAAAATGTGGTAAAATCACAAAAACGCATATTCGGGGGTAAAATCACAATGGGACAACAAACTGATGGTAAAAAGCAAATGCCCCTTTCATGTAAGTGATCTCCAATTATTTTTTTTTATTTTAACACTCAACAAAGATAATTTCTTTTGCATTACAGGTAACATAATTTGATCACATGCATCGTTATTAATATACAGTAACTCATTCATTCAAAATCCAATTATAATGCATTACAAAGCTTCTCTTAAGAGATATCACGAGTTTCCAACAGATATTTTATTTGTTGGCCTCTTTGATGGGATGGTGCCTGAAGAATCACTTTGCATCCATAAACCCAGTCATTTGTCTTCGTTATCACCTAAAACATGAAGGGAATAATCAATACGATCACAATATTGAACTTCTAATGTGCTCAGCTATGACAGGACTTGGAATACAAATAATATCTGCTAATTTTGCCCACATTTCACTTTGCTGTTAGTTTTTTTGTTAGATGTTCCATAGTCCATATTTATGCTCTAACACTTAGGTAATGCTTTAGTTATAATTTACTGCATGTATCTTATGTATTCTGATAATGCAAGTTGTTATACTACGTAGCTTATAGAAACTGAAGTCACTTTATAACAAAATTGAGTATTCATTTTGATTGATGGGGCAAACTACGGGTAAAAACGCAATAGCCCCATCAATCAAAATTACCCCTCCTTTTTTGAGTTGCTGCTTTTACCCCTGTTTTTTCAAAATGAAGGTTCCGTTTATGCCGGGTTTGCGTATCCGTCAACCGGTCGGCCAACCCGGATCGATTATAGCATCTTTTTTTTTTAAAAAAAAAGAAAGCGATCCAGAAAATGAAAAAGGATGGCAATGCCCTTGCTCTCTCTGTTCTCCATCCCAATCGAGAAGAAGTTTTAACACACTCTCTCTCTCTCTCTCCCCTCAAGCGCAATCCTAACTTAGCCATGGTGATTTGGGGCACAGGTGAGTTCTTCTTCCTCCCAATCCGGATCCAGCCCCGCCTCACACTTATATTTTTTCCCCTCGAGTTATTTTTGGTGTCGTTTCACACCCATTTTGGTTGGTGCGGCTGCTTCTGGTGCTTTGGTGTGGGTTCCGGCGCGGGGTGCGGCAGTGTAGAGGGTGCTAGGTTTGTGGTTCCGTGGGGTTTGGTTGGGCAGAGCTTCGGAATGCGTGGCTGCTTGGTGGTCGGGGGATTGGTACTGGGGCTGAGCACTCGTGGTTGTTGTTTCACACTGTTTGCAAATGCGAGATTTTTTTTTTTTGTGGACGGTAGATGGACAAGGTTGTTTCATTTGGTCGCTGTGCTCTGTTGAATTAGGGTCGCTTGTGCAGGTTGCGAATTGCGATGGTGCAGGGCTCAGCGATGCTGATCTTGCGAGCCTAGATTTTTTGGGTGATTTTGTTCATGTGATGCACAAAAAGTGTTTGATCAAATGCCAACTATTAGGTCAAAGTGATATCAAATTTCTGTCAATGTTTACCAAAATTCTGTTAGATTTGAAATATATGCAAATTCTATAAGTTTTTGTTTCAAAATGCTTCAAATCTATGTATCAATATGTTTATGTCAAGACTGGGGTAAAATACAAACCATCTGCAAATATTAAGAGCAAAATGGTAAAGGAATTTTAGTCTCTTTTATACAAGATTTAACACCGTTATGTGCCTCTAACGGAAGAGGGTTAAAGTCACGATTCATTTTGAAAAGAGTGAATTGGATTAGTGGTGCCACAACTTGTGAGGTGGGTGAGATTAAGTCAAAATCTTGGAGATTGCTTAATTGGGTCACACAACTTATTATGGCGTTACAAATAAAGTTATAAAGCATATAACAACAGCAAATTTTGATGATATGAGAGCAAAGAACAACCATCATATAGGCTAAAGGATGCCACATCGACATATGTGACATGACTTATGAGCTAATGGTAATGCTAATGAAGAATTTGACTTCGTTGGAGTAATTGCATTATTGATAAAAATGAGTTCAGCAGAATTTGCAAGTGTAGGAAGAAAACAAAGTGACTTTTGCATATGGCACAAGAAATATGTGTTGTGGAAACATATCTTTGAATACATATTGAATATGGATTTTGTTTTTCTCCATACGAACTTATCATGTAATATCTCTTTAGTTTATGACGCCATTTGTACCCATATAACAAGTTGTGTGATCCGATTGAGCAACTTTCAAGTTTTGTAACTAAAACTCACACACTTCACAAGTTATTGGACCACCAGTGCAATTTACTATTTTGAAAACGTAGAGGTAAAATCACAAACCCTAAAAAGAGGCGTAAAAACACGCAATTAGGACGCAAACCAAGGGTAAAAACACAAAAGCCCCATTGAATGATTGCTAGAATGGGGTGTTGGGCAATCATCACAGAAATTTTATTTTGGACCATCAATTATATCATCAAGAGAGCTGGTAATGTGCTGTAGTATAGGGGGTGGGAAATGTTAAGTGCATACCTTTTTCTATTTAAGGTTATTTAATATCTCTCAAGCCGATATATGATTGGACGGCAAGCTTCACTCCATCCTACGCTTAATAAGTCAGAGAAGTACGTTGGTATTTTATATAAAAAAGAATTACATGACTAGAAAATATCACACGAAGATAACAACAATTAGAGTTGAATTCAAAACCTTTAGTGTCACCATAGGTTGGTAGCCAAGTTCTTCAACAGCTCTGTTACAACTAAATGTTCTATTGTGGATCACATACTTAACCGTTGCAGGTGTTACCAGCGGAGGTTGATTAATTCCAAAGCGGTGCATTGCCTTGTATCCCCACTCGACTACATAGCTTATTGGCATCATAACAAATGAAGGTATTCTTATCTTGAATACACTACAACAAATATATAAAATGTAAGAAAAATATGATTGCTCTTAAGTTTGGAAAACAATATTTATCTAAATGAAGAAAGAAATTACATTTTTATGTAATTACCATGATTAATTGATTAACGATATATTTCCTTTGAGTTATATTTATCTAAATGAAGCAAAACTATAAATGAACAATTTCCATAAAAACGAAATGAACGTTTCACGTAGCGATCACGTTACTTTTCCTCATCTTAAATGCATAGATAGTTGAGATGACCATCATGAAAAAGGGTAGTCTAAGATGAATTGTGAAACATGTGATGTACATATGACCTACGCTTATGTGAACTAATGTACTCTCTCCATTTCAAAATATATGCAATTCTGGTTATGTTTCTGGGTCCAGATTCATACTTATATGAATCTGGACATATGCTTTTCCAGATTCAGAGAATATTCAATGAACCTGGTACAACACCAGAACTACATATATTTTAAAACGGGGGAGTATGTGAAAACTGGATATAAATGTGCAAATAGAAACATTCTACTACATGTCATATCTAGAATACTGTTGTACAAAAGCCACTGCAAAGTAGAAGTGTAAGGTCAATGTGTCTAGCGTAGGGCTCAAATATTTTTGATGACTGATGTCAACATAGCCAATGTGACTAAGATTTTTTGCTAGTGCTCATGATGTAGTGGTGTATTATTGGAATACCGAACGCCTCAAAGGTGGCAAGAAATTAAATAGATGAAAGATTACATGAGTCTAGAGCATCACCACCATGCCACATCAAGAATTGAACTATGTAATTATCATTGTGCCACTCCAAAGGTTAGTGAAAAAGTAAGCTCGTCTTGATTCTCTTGCATACCTTGTGTCTTATCTTGGCCTTGAGCATCTAGCTTTTCCTTGTTTTATGACATAATGATCTTAAATTGAGATATGTGCTATATATGCGTTGACGGTGTGACCTATGCTTATTTATGTTGATTTGCTACATACACATGTTGTCATGGCATGTTATGATATTGCCTACATATATCTTTTACTAGCGCATGCATGTTGTTGCCCTTTATATTTACCATATATGAATTTATATAGTTGATATTATGCATTTCTTCTTTCTTATCCTATATCCTATGACACGTCATAACTTAAATCACCATTGTTTACCTAAATTTGTGGATGCGTTTGTTTGTGAAAGATTTAGAGTTATGTGTACCTGTCTTCCTTGGACGAAGATCTGAAAGATCATGGAAGCAGCCAATTTCTTAGTAAACAATCTTATACATCGTGAAATTTTTACCCCATGCTTTGTTTTTTTTTTTCAATTGGGCTGATGTAAAAATTCATCCTGACATAAAGAAGAATTTATGGGATCCATGTCACACCCCAAAATTCCTATTTTGGGTGTGAATCATTTTTGCTAGATTATTGTTAGAAAATAAAAAAATTTGTTTTATGTGATGAAAAATGAATTTATAAAATTATGAAGTAGGTTAAGGAATTTTATGGTTGGACCAAAACCTTTTGAAATTTCTCTCATTCCCTATATCAGTTTCTTCCAAATTTCTCAGCTTTTATCCCCCTCTTTCTCATTTTTCCTATTTATTTATCTTGATCCAAAATTTCTGAACTGACAATCTTCTTTGACCGTACTCCATCTATTTTTTACCCGGCCCAACTTTTTTTCCTTCTTTGCCCGCCGCAGGCCGAGCCCACCTCCTATCAACCCACCATCCAGCATTCAAAAAGTAAAGAATGTGCATTAAACGTCCTAATCAATACCATTTACTTTCTATTTTCCCCTTTCCTTCCTTTCTTCCACTAGCCCCACATCTCCCTAAAAATACAGCCCCCCCACCCCCCAAAGTCTTCCTCACCCTCCACAAACCCTCACCATGCTGACAGGCTACCGCCACGCCCCGCCGCTCTCGCATCCAGCCCTGTCGCCAATGATTAGCATCAGCGTTCCCGGTGATATACCCAGCGATTTGAAGCCATATTTCTCTAGGTGGTGCGCCTCTCTTTCCTCTACAACATATCCAAAATTCGTGGGAAGACGAGCCCAGAAGCCCCTAGGATCTGCAAAATCCGTTTCTCCCCGTTCTGGATCTATCCAGCGCGCACGATGGTAACAAAATCCATGTTCTAGGCAATTCATTTGCTTATTTGTTGTCCCAACCATACTGAATTGTGTTCCACCGAATTACCTTTCATTCCATAGGAGGGAAACCTTTGATATTTTCCTCGTACCTCTAGGAACACGATGCCATCTGTCACACCCCAAAATTTCTATTTTGGGATGTGAAGCATTGTTGCTAGTTTTTGTTGAAAAATAAATGAATTTGTCTTATGTGATGAAAAATAAATCTATAAATCATAGAATAGGCTAAGGATATTGATGGTTGGATAATTCATTGTGAAACTCTCACATTCTCTCTATCTTCTCAACTTTTATCCCTCTCTTCGTCTCTTTTCCTTCTATTTCTCTTGATCCATAATTCCTAAACAGAAAAACCTTTCCTGGACCGTCCTCCATCTATTTCCTAGCTGGACCAACTCCTTTTTCATTCTTGGTCTGCAGCACGCTGAGCCCAACACCTGACAGCCCGCCAACACATGCATGTCAAAAGGAATGAAAATGACCCTTAAACGCTCTATTAATGCATTTTCCTTTTTATTGTCCCCTTTCCTTTTATTAGTACACCATCCCCACCTCTCCTATAAGTACGAGCACCCTCCCCCACGTCCTTCCCACCTCTCAAACCATCACCACGCCGCCAGGCTGCCGCCACGCCCCGCCGCTCTCGCGCCCAGCCATGTCGCCGCCGGTTGGCATTGGCGTTTGCGGAGATCCACCCAACCAAATGAAGCGAAATTTCACCAGAAGGTGCCCCTCTACTTCCCCTACAACATATCCAAAATTCGTGGGCAGAGCCGCTCTGAAGCCTCCAGGATCTAAATCGCAACGACTGTTTCTCCCTGTTCTGGATCTGTCCAGCGCGCAACATGGTAATGAGATCCTCGTTCCAGCCAATTTATTTGGTTAATTGTTGTACAAGCCATGCCAAATCGTGTTCCACCAAGCTATCTTTCATTTTGCAGAAGGGCGCCCTTTGATCTTTTCCCGTGCCTCCAGGAACACGATGCCACCATCCACTGTCACAGAACGACCTCATCTTGTTCCAACGGATTGATCTCCTTTTCCGGTGAACCCTTGCCCAAATCATCTTGTCCCTATCATGTTCCACAATATTAGGCATATATCTGTCAAAACGTTACCCCCAAATGTGCACCCAGTTGACGGGAACGCGTTCGTCTTTTTCATTGACTGTCCTGTACAGTTTCCAGAACAACCTTGTTACTTGAATTGCTCGTATCTTTTAATCAGTAATTCTGATTTAGGCGATTCTTGCGCCTAAATCTTCGTCTCGCTGTAATCTATCCAACCATAGTGTTTTTATTTCATGTTTATGGTGTTTGATGTACTGTATTTAATTGTTTGTGCTTTTCTTTTATCGTTAGTTCTCGCAAATCGATGATGACGTGAAGAAGCGGTACGAGGATATGAAGAGCAAGAGTAAAATACCACTGAGCAGCATTATATAAACAGGCAAGTGTCCTTGAACATCTTGCTCCTATTAGTATTAGATTGTAGTACATTCCTTGAAATGCACGCTTGTCTAAATTTGAATCCTGTGCTAGGGTTTACTAGAATTTCCTCATTATTCCTTGTCGCCGGTTTGGGTAGTGTCTATGTTTTGGGTAGATGATTCTTAGCCCTGCTGCATGTTGGGTTGGGAAGTGTCCTTAATTTTGACTAATGACATATGCAACATAATTGGGTTGGTAATGGTTAGCAACATGGTGATTAGCAATCTGAGCAGGATGGTTGGTTTGGTATAGTGCCGTCGCGCATGAGACTTTGGTTTGTGCTTGTACCTGCTTTAGATTCTAAGGACCGGTTCATGGAGCATGTAACCCAGCATATCCGCGGCATCACAAGACTGCTATGGGAGCAGCTTGGCCAATTAATTAGATGTCTCCTTATCTTGTGTGCACCATTCGGTGGTTTAGTGGTGCCAGAGGGGGCTTCTGCAGCGGAGGTAAAATAGACTCCAAGTATGCTATTAGCGGTGGAACCTTAGCGGGTGCATACAGGTTTGGAGGCGCTTTGTAAAGGCCTCGTAGTGATCTCCTGGCCGCATACCTAAGGAAGTGTGCATACGGCATAATGGAGGTTTTAGTCACCGACGGGTGATGAAATCACGACTTGTGGGTAAAGTGGTGCAAACTCTGCAGAGTGTAAAACTGTCTTGACAATCGTGCTCACGGTCACGAGCAAGCCTGGACTTATTCATGATTAGATTGGTGGTTGGGTAGTCGGGTGGTGGGAACCCGATGAGTCGGTAGCCAGATGGTTGGAATCTGGTGAGTCTTGGTAGCCAGGTGGTGGGAACCTGGTGAGCTGTCAGTCTGTTGGTTTGGGTGTTGTCATCACACTTAGTAATTAGGATGCTTTGATATAGGTGTCTATATTAGGATTGCACAGATGCAAACATTGAGTTAAGCCTTTCTTGATAATAGCCTTGCATGTCATATTTTTCCCCCACTTGTTAAGTACGGTATGTACTCATGCGCTTTCCTTTCCATATATTAAATGTTGCTCAGTGAGGAGGCCAAGACTACTTGAAGATGATGCATAGAAGGTCGCGTTGCCGCCAGTCGATTGCCTGTGGAGCGCCCTGGAGTTTTCTTCCGCTGCTGTGTTTAGAACTCTGGTTTGTCGTATTTTAAGTTGTTTTATTCGTATAGAACTGTATCACTATTTTTGTTGGTATATGTATGATAAAACAGATCCTGGCATACATGTAGAATGCGTTCGATTTTGTATATAAAAATCGGGTGTGACACCATCATCAACTGTCACTGCACGACCTCATCAAGATCCAACCAATCGATATTCTTTTCATGTAAATCCATGCCAAAATCATCGTGTCCGTATCATGTTCCACAACATTTGGCGCATTTTTGTCAGAACCGTGTCCCGAAACATGCAACCAATTGACGGGAACGCACACATCATCTTCATTGTCTGCGCACAACCTTCTTCTACAAAACAGTCTTGCAAATGTTAAAACGTATTGTTGCACTTTAGCCCATGTCCTTTAATGTTATACAACTCGCAGTACATCCAACTTTCTGAGTATTTCATTGAAGCCCTCGATCATTTAGTTAAACTATCATTTCTTTTTGTCAATAGTTCCGATTTAAGTGATTCTTGCGCCTAAATCTTTGTTTCATCGAAATCAATCTAACCGTAGTGTTTTAAAGATCTGTTGTTATTGTTTGATGCATTTTTTTAATTGTTTGTCTTCTTACTTTTATCGGTAGTTTTTGCAATTATACTCCATGTTGAGAAGCAGTACAAGGATATGAAATGGAGGAATTTGAGATAACTAAGCAACACTATATGAACTGGCAAGTGCCCTTAACCATCTTGCTCCTATTAGTAAGTTTGTAGTATGTTCCTTAGACACATTGCGTTTAATTTGAATCCTATGTGTCATTACCCTGGTTCTTAGTGTCTATGGATTGCGGGTAGATTTATGCTTAGCCTTGTTTTTTATGTTGGGATGGGAAGAGTCTTTAATTTTGACTAATGATCTATGCAACATAATCGGGATGGTAATGGTTAGCAACATGGTGTTTAGGAATTTGAACAGGATAGGTGTTGTCATGCACGAGACTTTGGTTTATGTTCTACCTGCTTTAGATTCTAAGAACCATTTCGCGGAGCATATAACCCGGCATATCCGTGCCATCACAAGACTGCCATGGAACAACATGGCCAATTAATTACATGTCTCTTTACTTTGTGGGCACCATCCGGTCGTTTAGTGGCGCCAAAAGGGGCTTCTGCAGTGGTGGTAAAATGGACTCCAAAAATGCTGTTAGTGTTGGAACCTTAGGGGGTACATACAAATTTTGAACCGCTTTGTAAAGGCCTCGTAGTGATCTCGTGGCCGCACACCATAGGAAGTCTGCACGTGGCAAATGGAGGATTTAGTCACCGACAGATGATGAAATCATGATTTGTGGGTAAAGTGGTGTAACCTCTGCAGAGTGTAAAACTGTCTTGACAGTCGCGCTCACGGTCACAAGCAATCCTGAACTTATTCTTGATTAGTTGGTTGTGGTCGGTTGGTTTGGTAGTTGGGTGGTGGAACCTGATGAGTTGGTAGCCAGGTGGTGGGAACCTGGTGTGTCTTGGTTGCCAGGTGGTGGGAACCTGGTGTGTCTTGGTAGCTAGGTGGTTGGAACCTGGTGAGCTGTCGGTTTTTGTTGGTGGTTGGGAGTTGTCATCACACTTAGTAAACATGATGCTTTGATATATGAGTTATTAGGATTGCATAGATGCAAACATTGAGTGAGTCTTTCTTGAATTTAGCCTTGCATGTCATACTTTCCTACACTTGCTGAGTACGGTATGTACTCATGCTCTTGCTTTTATCAACATTGTTGTTGTTTAGTGAGGAAGTCAAAGAATACATTGAAGACGGTGTAGAGAAGGTCGCGTTGCCGCTAGTCGATTGCCTATGAAGCGTCCTAGAATCCTGTGCTTTACTCTGGTTTGTTTAATTTAAAGTTGTTTCCTCTCGTTATAGAACTGTATCACGATATTGTCGCTACATGTATGATAAAACAGATCCTGCCATACATGTAGATTGCTTCCGATTTATACTTTATGAAAATCGGGTGTGACAATCCACACATACTTGGCCAAAATATGTCTTTTGTTAGATATAGTTGATAGAATTTTTATGGTTGTTGTACCTCAATATGTATAATTTTTGTCTTTCCCTGTGCCTTTCACCATAAAGAGATATGGTGTGATGCTTTGGTGAATCGATCCTTATTCACGAAAGAGCAGTCTGTTATCTACTCCCTTCATTTTAAAATCTATGCAGTTATCGCTTTGTATCAGGTTCATTGAATATTCTCTGAACCTGGACAAGCATATGTTCAGATTTATAAAAGATTCTATGAATCTGGACACCCAGAAACATAGCCAGAACTACATATATTTGAAACGGATGGAGTATTTATCTAAATTTTTATTGAGATAAACATTTGGGTCATTTTCAGTTTGGCCCAATAGGAATCATTCTTCCTTGACGGCCACGCCGTCATCCCAATCCTGCACCACGCTCGGAGCGCCGCCACTCTGCCGCGACCTCAAGCACACGTGTACCACGACCTCGTCCTCGCATGGAGCTGCCTCGTCCTCAATCTCGGTCTCAACCCGCCACCGATCTCGGCCTCTAGTAGTGGCGGAGATACTCTGGCGGTCCTGGTGGACTATTTGCCTGTCACTGTAGACCATTTTGGCCCGTCACTAAAGGGTCGGTCGTATCGTAGGAGTGGATGCTGCTTTCAGATAGATGTACTGATAACTTCTTTGTATACTTGTAAGGATCGTGTGACCGAGAGGGGGGGGGTGAATCGGTGCACTCTAGAATCTATTTCCAAACACTTGCACCCAAGCAACTCCTAGCGAGTAGTTCTAGTAACAAGGTAAAGCACACTAAGGAGTATCCTTAACCTATTAAGCTAGTGCATATAGATAACACAATCACACCACACTAGCAACCTAGCACAAGATAGATAGATAGCGGAAGACTTAAGCTAGGCAAGGCAAGGAACAAGATAACTAGAGACAAGGCAACCAAGATACTAGGCACACTAAGTAGAGTCCTTAGAGCTATTAGATAGGCTATAACAAGTAAGCACACGAGCAAGGCAATCAAGCAAACCTAGTGAAGCTAGTAGGTACCAAGGTAAACACACAAGCATAATATGAGCACAACTCAAGTACTACAAGCAATCATATGAAGTGCAATAAGTAAATGCGAGTAGTAAAGGAGAAGGGATAGAGGATGCTCATGATGTTTTCCCGTGGTCTCGGAAGGATGGCGCCTTCCCCTACTCCACGTTGGGTCACTCCCGCCGGAGTCTCGACCCCGTCCCTCCGCTCGATGGCGATCCCTCCTAGAGCACACTTCACCCTCCGAGTGAAGTCGCGGGCACGTCCCGCCGGGCTCGATCCCGGGTACTCTTCCGGAGGTAAGGCTCCGCACTTGATGCGTGCCAAAGGGCGCTCCACTAGTGATGCTTCTTTCGCACGGGAAGCTCCAAGACCGTTGTACAAACTTGTGTCGACTTCCACATCTCCTTGGACAGCTCAACACCGACGCCTAACCGGTCTAGGCCTTGCCATAGACCAAGAGTAACAGCCCTAGATGACTCTCTCAGCCCACACTAGCCTAGAGATCAAAGGATGCAACTTGCTACTCTCTCAAGCACTAGGATCACTCCAAATCCCTCTCAAGTGCTTCACACTTCTTCCTCTTGGCTTCTTGCAGCACCTCCCCTCTTTCTGGTCCAAGAGCACCTCAAAGAGGTAAACAACCGACTATATATAGGCCTCCAACCTCAAACTAGCCGTTGTCCAAAAGTACCCAGTCTGCGTAAGGACCGTACAATAGGACCGTATTGTCCGGTCTCCATGTGACCGTATTGTCCGGTCTCTACCAGACTGGCGTCCGGGGAGCGCTGACCATCTTCTCAAACCAGACCGTATTGTACGGTCCCTAGGACCGTATTGTCCGGTCTCAACTTCTTCTTCAGCCAACATAAACTTCTCCTTCTCTGTTGCTCTTCTCCTGTAAGACCGTATTGTACGGTCTCCATGACCGTACCATCCTCTCAATTGTCCGGTCTTCATTCTTCAACTTCCAGAAACTTCAGCTTCTCTGTCTGGAATACCCAATAGAGACCGTACTGTCCGGTCCCTAGGACCGTACTGTCCGGTCCACTGTCCGGTCTCTATTCTTCAACTTCCAGAAACTTGAGCTTCTCTGTCTGGATTTCCTCTGTAGACCGTATTGTACGGTCTCTTTGACCGTACTGTCCGGTCTCTTCTGCCTTTGCAGCTTCGATCTTCTTCTTGATCTTCTTCTTCAAGACTTGATCTTCTTGGTTCCTTCAACTCTCTTCTGCCACCCTAGCCCCTGAGAGACTCACCATGCATCCAATGATCTCTATAACTAGTGTGTACTAAGAGAACCACCTCGAACCCTCTTGATAGTCAGGTTTTTCCTATGGACTCAAGCTAACATCTAACCAAGCAACACTCGCTTGGATCTAGCATGTCCTTAGCCTTGATCCATGTCTTCTCCGCGACTCCATCAAGTCCGTTCTTGTGTAGATGAAGGCAACCAATCATCCTTGTCAATTAAGTTCATGGTGTGTTGGCGTTCACCACCAACGGACGGAGCTTTCTTCATATGTGACCTATAAGATCTCACAAAGAGTATTAGTCACATTCATGGTTCTCATCCTATCACCAAAACATTCATACCTTGGGGTTTCCCTAGCTCCAATGGTCATGAAGCTTACAATACTATATGAATATTGTCAGCTTTTCTATTTGAGGAGATCTCATAATGCATAACCAAGATCATTGGAGCGCATGTTTAGTTCACTGAGGTGTACAACGAAGAGATTACATGCCGCACTGATCTAAAGTAGCAATGTTGAGCTTTAAGGGAAATGAGAATCCCCTAAAACAAAATAATCGATGCAACTGTTATGGCCTTATGGGATTCTGCTTGTGCTGTAACAGTGTTGTCACAGTTCGGCACAATTCACAGATATGACCCTTTTCATCGATATAGCAACTGAACTTTAAATTTGAACAAGCACTCCCTCCGTCCCAATATAATTGTCGTTGTAGCTCTTGGCACGGAGATTAAGAAAAGTTGGTAAAAGTAAGTGTGCAGGAAACAAGGAAGAAAGAGATAGAGGTGTATTGGAAACAGAGAAAATTGCATCCGAAAGTGAGAATGACGATTTGGATGAACCTAAAGTGACAATTAAATTAGGATGGAGGAAGGGAGTAAACACGTATTTCTACTTTGTGCACTAAAACGTTCAACAGCTATTGAACTACTCCAGGTCTGTATACGGACAAACCAGGTCCATGAAGAGAGTAGGGCGCGCCCCAGCTTCTAGTGTAGAATTGCTCCATTGCACCAACACAGATCATTCCTAGCTAGTGGCAGCTCCAGATAATTATTCTACACACCCCAAAATTACTCAACTAGAACTAAGATCCAATCTGAGAACTAGTTATTATATGAGGTGCCTAATACAATAAATACTCGTGCAATGCATGAAATACGAACGCTGCATATATTCAGGAAATCTAAATATACTGTTCTAAAATTTTTTTAAAAAAAGGAAATCTAAATATACTGATACATCTGAACTGGCATTGTCGGAAAATGAAAATATAATGAAACATAGAAAAGAGCACCTTTTATGTCCAAGTTCTTCCATAATCATATACATAAATCCCCACAAGTTCATTGGCTCCATATTAGTGATAAAGTAGGCCTAAATACGTTCCATGGTGTCATGATATTAGTAAAATAATTGAAAATCACAGTTTGATGTCCAACAGTAAAACATACCTTCCCTCCACTGGTCTTGGCACCCTCTTTAGTAGAAAGAGTTTTTTCAGCACAAAGGTGAGCTTGTACCAGATTTTCAACATATACGAAATCATCACAATTATTCCCATCTCCAACAATAATCTGTAAAATATGTACCACATATAATGAGATCTTAAAACTATCAGTACATGGCAATGCGAATAACTATAGATCGAGACATATAGTACATTATATCAAAATTCACTGGTATCTTGATTTAGCTTAATCCTAGAGCCCCCAGAACAACTATGCTGGCAACTACTCTGTGCTTAGGCTTTTATAGATCCAAGGTAAGAAACCTGTGTTTTTTTCACCAAAAAAAAATAAGAAGCTAGAAACCTGTGTTTTCTATCTAGCTATATAAGTTTAAAGTGAGGCGAGTCCAGTGGCTGGTGGCAGCGGCATCAAGTGGGCGGCGGTACCGTGAGGAGTGAGGACGTGGTGCGCACCGCTCGCTGCGATGGTTTTTTTTTTTTTTGACGGTCAACGGGGGGAGAGGATCTCCACCTGAGTTTCCATTAATTATAATGGTGGCCAAATCGGCCCGAAAAGTGTTACAGCATGGTTGAGGCAAAGGAAAAGGAACCCCAGAGATTACAGCGTACAACAGAGGTGAACAAAGAAAAAGTACAACTCTCGACCAACTACGAGACAGACCCAAGCCTTGAACCGAGCTGAAGAACCATCACCACTTGTCGACAAAGTGACACCACCGAACAACATGCTTGTCAGCTTCACAGCGGTCTTTGCACCACCACACCACCCCTCGTAGCTACGCCGATCTATTGCCGCCCTCCACCTTCCAACAAGGGGAGGAAGCCTTGAAGGACCGAGGGACCGCCCAACAAAAAGGGGACTTAGAGTAGGGGAAGCACGCCAACCACTGCTTGCCGAAAACATCGACCTCCCTTGAAGCTGATGAAGACACCTTTCCCAGCGCATCCAGTCTCCACGAGCCACCATCCGACACCCTCTGTGGAGAGGAATCCACAAAGGAGGGAGGGCCAGCAAGCGTGGACGCACACGGCATATGATTTGATGACACCATCAACAAGGAGACCGACGACGAAGCAGAGGCGCCAACAGCAACCATCCGCCAAACCACGGTGACAACCAGCAACAAGGCCAATAACATAGACCAGCTCGTAGAAGGTAAGAGGGGAAGGGTCACAAGGACACACAGACCTCTAGAGTGCTGAAGCAGTTAACCACCAAAAGGAGCTTGATGTGCCACCAAAGCTAAATCCGTGCCGGACTGTCCGAAGGTGAACACCTCCCTGCACTTCATGTGCAGCACTTTCGTTGGACGTTATCCGTGCATGAGCGGCAATTGGCAAGCTTCGTCACCACCACGCTCAACCCACCAGCAGCATGTAGCATTGCAGCACGACCACCATGGACGCCAACCCACCGGCCACACAATGCAGGGTGCAGAGGCCCCCGACACATCCATTGTGCCGAGAGCAAGCGATTTTGAAGCGTACCACCTTGAGCTCGGCCAAGAGGAGGAGGTGGGTGAGGGAACCACGGCAACGCCTCCAACGAGGAACATGTCGCTACCGGCACCGGCAGCTTGCCGAACTAGGCTTTCGCCCGGTACCCATCACCATCAAAACCAGGCGGCGCCTGGTCGTCACCATGCCCCAAGCCGAGGCGCCCTGTCGCCATGTCGCACAGCTCCGCAAGGCTGGCCACGCCACCACGGCGTCGCCGAGCCCGGAACGGTGGTCCAGCCACCATGAACGGAGCTCGTCGGGTGCTGAATTGCAGCGCCATGACGCGTTGCCGCTTGCCCGAGGCAGCAAACGGGATGTCGGTGCACCCGCCCGCGCACGCCGTGCACGCAGCCGGCGCACCACCTGCACGCTCAGCCCTCGGCTGCGCCCGCCGACGCCGTGTCGCCACAGCGTTAGCGCCGACGCGGAGACGTGCTCACTGCCGCCACCGACACGCCGCCATGCCCATGGCCGCGGCACCAAGCCGCGGCAGCTAGGGGACGACCAGATCCGGCTCGAGGAAGCCCGGATCCGGCGAGCAGCGCACCGGCCAGCCGTGGACAGCGTCGATGCATCTCAGATCTGAAGAGACAGGGAGGACGACGGAGAGGGACGAAACAGCGCGGAGAGGGGCCGCGAACGGAGCCGGTTGTGCGGCTCCGTCGCTGGCCGCCGCCGCCATGCGTGGCCTGCGGCGGCGGCGGCCGTTGGGGTGCTGGTGCGCTGGCCCTGCGGCGGCGGCGGGGTGTCGCCCCCGAGTCGCCTCCGCGAGATGACGCGAGGACCGCGTGAACCTCCCCGCAAGATCTTCAAAAAATTCCTTGCTCCCCCCGCTGGCTGCGATGGTGGCCGCAGGTGTTGGTCATGTTTGACGCCGGAATTATTGTTGTTGAGAAGATAGTGGATGAAAGGGCTTGACATTCCATATTATCAGATGTGACATATGGTGAATGGAAACCATGCATGTGGATGGATGAGAGTGTTAGAGTATATCTGGTAGGCTAGAGCTTCAACCTGCCTCGTCTCTCTCTGCTGTGCGGTTGGCTCGAAGGGAATCTTGATTTCCTTTGGCCACGTTGACTGTCGCAATAACAGAGAGAGCAGGGGTAAGGCAAAAGGGTAGTATACACGGAGGAGCTTCTATCCATCTGCTGTGGCTATTTTTTTCTTGCGTTGCCCACCGCCGTTGAGCTAGACAATTGGCGCTCGAGGGATGCCTTCATGCGTCGCTGTTTGGCTACCTTGACTGCTCGTCTTCATGCCGGTTCTTCGTCACCGCCATCGTCGGGACGACCTCGACGTCGCTGTCGCCGCGTCTTCAACTGTGTGGCATCATCGTGTTCACGCGCGCACGTCGGTCTGAGCCGGCCATGCGTGCGGCGTCGTCGAGGCCGTGTACCACACCTTGATGCTTCGGGCTGCCGCTGCTTTGCCTCCTCGGGCTGCAGCGCAGCCGTCTGTGGTCGCCACTAACGTGAGAAGCGCCTTACAAAGGCATGACATTGTCCGTTGTGGCACACGTCGTTGCATCTTCATCGCCATTCCTGCGCACCAACGACCCCCTATCGTCTACACGCATGGTCATCATCATGCCATCGAGTTCTTCGCCTTCTACTTCGAGCACCGCCACCGCGCATCTATAGGCTATCCGCGTTGCCACTTCTGGGTGCCGGTTTAGCCACATCTTCAGTCTACGTCCACCACGACTATGTCGTCAGAGTCTTCGTCTCTTCCTTTGCTACTTTGTCTACTCTGACAATTGCGGGCTGCGCCAGCACTCTCATCCTCGCCGCGACCGTCGTGGAGGCCTTCTATGCTAGTCCCCTCCGGCACTGGTGTATGTTCGTGATGGTCCCTCTCTTCGTGCGTCCGGTATTGGTAACACCGGTGCGTGTCTTCGTCCTCGATGCGTTCCCAAGCCTGGCAAACCCGACGCACGTTTCATCTACAGCAGTTTTGACATCATCGACTTCGGCATCGATCTTCTTCACGGTGCTCTCGATGGCTTCGTCGTCTTCTTCCAGGCGCATCTCGTGCACCCTCACATTGGCGCCTCCCTGCGCCCGCGGCTTCATGTGCGGCTTCCTCGACAATGGCAACCTTACTTTGGCTACGTCGACCACGGCTACCCGCCCACGCTTTTAGCTACCTCGACACTTAGCACAAAGGGCTATCATCCGCATGAGCTACTCGTCGGTTCTCTCCAGTCGCAGCATTCACACTACGACTGACGCTTCAACTACGGAGGGATGTGAGTCCGTCGGCTTCTTCTCCAGTCACACTATCTGCGGTGCTCCCGCTGTCATTGCGGGGGATGTTAGAGTATATTTGGTAGGCTAGATATTGTATAATCATAGACCGTCATATGTAGGTGCCTTGCCCTCCAAGTCTTATGCTCGCATATATACCGGCCGAGAGGCTCAATACAATACAATCCACTATTATACAACAGTCTATCTCTTTTATAGAAAGAAGTCGCAGAAGTACAAAATATGTCATACAATTTCAGTCGGGTGGAATTGCAATTGATAGCCACCGGCCTGACATACAAAGGAGAGTCAGATTCTTCTACTAGACAACGCTTTTATGTCAGAGGAAGCAGGCCGGTTCTGAAAATGTAACCTACTGAACTCATTGATACGAAGCAGTCGGCTTGTGATAAATAACCGACAACATTGCGATGAAAGCTGTTGTTGTCTTTCGCAAAAAAAGGAAAAGAAAAGAACGGTTGTCGGATGTAGAACCGATTGCTTTATTGTTTCGATTCAATTGCAGACACCTCTCACCAGTTGGTGCGATTATCTGACTGCATTACGGGTCAAGAACCAACACCCTTGATTGAGGTCTTCCGTAGTACTGTAAACAGCTTTTATTGAGATTCTTTTTCAATTTTGAGAAATTCACGATTATCCATTTATGGATTCTTCAAATATTTCATGCATTTGAATTCAGCTGAATGGCAGGCATGTTTTCCTGCGCACTCATGCAGTGACGTGTGAACAGTTTGGAGATACATATAATAAATATTCTTTCAGTGAACGCTTTAATATTAAAAGTGACATATGCTCATTACCAGCACTCTTCCTTGTCGATCCATACGTGGTACCAATATGTCACCAGGGCCAAAAATGGGACCAGGACGTATGCAGCACGTTAGAAGCTCACTAAAGCCATTGGCCTTCATGACTAACTTCTCTGCTTCTGCCTTTGTTTTTGCATACGCATCGGGAAACTGGAGTTAACAAAACATTTGTTAGATAAAAGCATTAGGAATATTCTCATATGATTAACCTTAATTGTCATATTATTTTTTTTGCGAGTGAAAAAAAATAATATGACAATTCTCATATGATTAACCTTAATTTCATAGAAGAAAATAGATGCAGAAGTAGCAAGTCATATCGTTCAGTGATTATATTTAAGTAACTTTTGAAGTTAAAGAAGCAGTCAAACAGCTAAGATATATATAAACATAATGGAGGACCAACCTTATCTGGGTACGGCATAGATTCGTCTATGTTAATAAGTCCGTGAACTCCATCAAATACAACGGTACTAGAACTGGTGTATATAATCCTCTTCACCTTGCAAATCTTACAAGCATCAATCACATTCTTCGTTCCTGTACATGTAACATAGATATAAAAGCAGAAGTTATTGAGTGAATATATATGACACCTGAGACCAATATAGGTCCAAACACGAGTTGGTGGTGAAATGTCCATCTATCACCAGCATACTCGGCCACCATGTTTCACTTATTTACCAAATTTCAAACCTTAGACTTGTACTTATATGTATCTTTCGTACCCATCAGCTCCCTAAGCGTGTAGGGCGGCCTTAAGTCTGAACCTGTTACATTTCTATTCCTATAGATGATGTTATGTTGCAAAACGAGTGGCCAAATACCCGCTAATGAGAACCTACACCAATTTTACATGGCCGAACTGGCCGAGACTAGCACTTCAACTAACAAAGCTTTTGATGAGGACATCCTCCACTATTACCCGCTGGCAAAGACGCAATAAAAAAAAAAGACCCTAGTGGCTCAGTTGTAGTCGAGCGGCGTCCGTGTGAGCCTCTGAATAATCCCACCTTTGCTAAGCTTGGGAGGGAGGAAGCCACCTTAAAAGGGAGAGCCACCCTTCCCCTATTGGACTAGTCTTTTAGGGCGATTGGGCCTTTCCTCAAGTAGGGGCACTGAAGCTGCGGTGCTAAGATTGCGGGATTCAGGGAATCTGGATCGGTGTGTCGGGATTTCAAGTGTCGGTGCTAAGATTGAGGGATTCGTGGAATCTGGATCGGTGTGTTGGGCTTTCGTCCAAACCCACCTGGGCCGGACTCATCAGCATTCATATCGCTTAACTATTTTGCAAGAGAGCATATATAACAGTCTGAAGTGGTTAGTCTTACCACTCTCTAAACTTCTGGAACTTGGGGCCTGTTTGTTTCAGCTTTTCAGCTGGCTTTCGGAGTGCTGAAAAGCTGACCCTGCTGAAAAGCTGACTTCTGATGAAATGAACTAAAAGCTGAAAAGCTGGCTGAGAGCTGCTTTTGTAACTTTGGCATGCTGAGAAGATTAATATATATTACAAAAGCCAACATTAAACATCTAACAACCAACTTTTCAGCTACTCAAATAGTCAGCTTTTCTAAAAGCACAAAAGCTCCAGCCCAAACAAACAGGCGCTTAAACTTGTCGAGACTCTTCGTCAGTGCCGGACTGTGAACTCCAAACGCGGGGGGGGGGGGGGGGGGGGGGGAGTTTGTGCTACAGTAGATGATACCAGTTGACTCGCCGGCTCTGCCATTTGCTTGTGCTAAGCTAGGTTAGGAACTCAGGGTAGCATGATTGGAAGATTGAATTTCAGCTTGCCTAGTGATAGAATGATTAAAAGACGGAGCATTGGGTGCCCGATAGTGGAAACACGATTCTCACTTCCTGGAGATTTCTGCACGTCACAAAAAATCCTTACTTCTTATATATTGGTTGTTGAAGATCCTCCACTAAGTGCTTGAGCCAAAGTTCTTTCTTGTTCTGCCATGGCTACTGAACGATACTCTGCTTACTTGATTACTCCATAGTAGGTCTCCACTGTAGTATTTTGCAAACAGGACTCTTGAAAGTGAATACTCACAAATTTTTGGATGTGAGATGGGATCCTTTCCGTTTAGACACCTTGTAATACCCATGCATCATAGAGAGCTCAGGAACGTGGACTGGAAAGGATCCCATCTCACATCCAAGGTGGGTAGCAGATTAGTTTTAATTAACTCTATTTAAGTAACTTATCTATTTTATGCTATCTTTCTTTTAAGTACAAAGATAGGTACTTAAGAAATTGGACTATTACAGGTCTAGATTCTTTTGGCAAAGTGATGAGCACAAAAAGAAATACAGACTCACTAAATGGAGTATTCTTTGTTCACTGAAAGATCAGGGGGATCTAGGCATTTTAAACTTAGACTTGCATAATAGATGCCTCCTTAGTAAATGGCTTTTCAAACTTATAAATGAAGGTGGGGTATGGCAATCACTTCTTAGAAGAAAATATTTGAGATATAAAACAATAACCCAAGTAGAATACATGCCTGGAGATTCTTATTTTTGGTATGGCTTAATGAAAGTTAAACATGACCTTTTGATCGAGATTGGGCTAGTTAAATGTGGGTGATGGATCTCAAGTAAGGTTCTGGGAGGATGCCTAGTTTGGTGATACACCGTTTAAAGACCAATACCCTAATCTTTATAATATCGTTAGAAAGAAAAGTGCTTCTGTTAATGTGGTTTTGCGGTCTGGGCCTTTGAATGTATGTTTTAGACAATCTCTTGTGGTACCACTTGGTGAGTAGAGTCATGAATATCTTTTTAACAGATCAAAAAGACGTCTTCATGTGGTCTTTAAATCAGCAAGGTGCTTCTACAGTCCGTTCTATGTATAGAGCATTAGCTGTTATTAATATTGCACCTCATAATCACATTATTTGGAAGCTTAAAATTCCACTTAAGATAAAGGTTTTCATGTGGTACATGATTAAAGGGGTTACCTTAGATAACTTAGCTAAACGGCGTTGGAAGGGGAGTACTAAGTGTTGTTCCCGAATAAACTGGGGGTGCCGTGTGCTTGAGTCGACAGCGATGAAAATTTTTGCATCAAATGGTTGGTGCTTTAGTAATAGATTGTCGGCTAGTAGATTTAATGGAGTCGCTTGTCATGGATGTCATGAACGGTTGTGGTTGATTTGTTTTCGTCGTTCAGACCTTGGTTGTAACAATGGACAGCTATATTTATCGATCGATACAGAAACTAGAATCTTAATGCACATTCTCTTTTCTAAAAAAAGACTCGGGACTCAAAAGACGACTACAATAACATTCACAAAGTGAAGACTGCCACGTCACACAGCACATGCGCATTTTAGTCTGAAAAAAGTACAATGTTAGACCAATTAACACAGGAGTACTAACCATCCACGTTGACCTTGTAATGACGTTGCAAGTTATTCTTCATAGGATCCTCTGCAGCCGTATGGAAAACAACATCTACCCCTTCGAAAGCTGAATAGGAGAAAATGAATCAAATATATTGAACTTCTGAAATTAAAATAGATGCGAACTCGATGCCAACAGGACAATGTAATTGGACATTTTATTGTCGTTAGCTGTAATAGGACACTGCAACAGGACCCAGGAGTTAAAAAAAACATTTTATATTCTTCAAATTAGGGGCAACAACTAGATATGAAGAGGAAAATCAAAGAGTTTATATCCCAGGATGCCTTCTGTAAAGAAAGGGCCATTCTGATCTGAGTTGGAGACCTTAGTCAACAATCTTCAGGGTCATTCTGATCTGAGGGTATTGTAAAGAAGGCCCGTTTCAACCGAGAGACATTAGAACGGGTATATATGATACTAACGTCCGTTGAGAAAGGTTTTGGCTTAACTAATTACATGAAGCGGCTTCTTATATAGATTCTTGCTAATTCTTAGAAGGGAAAAGCTAAATCTTACTCGGGTGAAACAGACACTGCAAGCACCTGATTTTTTTTCCCTCTCCCTCTTCAACTTCGTCGAGCAATCCGGCGAGATTCTTCTTCCACGACTCCCGCGGCACTCCGGCAAGATTAGCGAGCAAGAGAGTCGAGGTTAGTGTTCCGGGTTGGGGTTAGGGTTTGGGGTGGCGGGCCGGTGTTGCCGGACTTAGAAGGGGGCTGGGGGAGGCAGGCCGGTCTGGTGGTGGTGGCGGGCGAGACGGCGGCGGCAGAGACGGCGGCGGGCAGCGGGAGATAGCAGTTGGGCTAGGGTTGGGGCGAGCATGGCGACGGCGGTGGCTGAGAGGTGGCGGAGGAGCATGGCCACACCCTAGCCCGCCGAGGCTGACATCTATTCGTTTATTTGCATTTGACCAAACTGTAACCATCGATCATCTACATGCCACCGATTCCTACTGCCCTCCTTACCTAGCCGCCAAGAGTCGGCGCCGCGTCATATTTTCAGGCGCTCCCCTTGCAGCTTCCTGTACGCCTCCTTCTTTGACCACCTTCTTTTCGTGTTCCTCAAGAAGTCGCCAGCAGATCACAGTACAACCTAAAGGATGCGGCCGGGGATGGGTGTTAAACGCCTGGATAATCTTTTCGGGTGCTCCAATTGCAGCTTCCTGTCCGCTTGATCTCATTCTTTTCATTGTTCCTCAACAAGTTGCCAGCAGATCACCATTCTAGGAGCACAACTTGAGGTGCTGATCTGGTTCCCTGCTTGCTGCGTTGTGCGTGGGGTGAAGGGGAAAGCAAGCAGGAAGAAGGAAACCCAGCAGAAGGGAAGGAAGGAAAACAGGGGCAGGGGAGAAGATTGGTGGAATTCCATGAAAATCCGATGAATTCACCAAGAATTTGTGTTCATCGCATAAGGTTAATACCTAATTAATCCCTAGAGATCCTGAGATCAATTGGTGATGGTCGGGTTGACATAAGCGTCGAGATTACAGGATTCCATCTTGATCCGGCTTATTTTGAAACTGGAATTATTTGGTTATAAATTCGACATGGAGCCAATAATAGAAGTCTAGATAATGTTTTCATATTTCTAACAGCGCTGGTCTCACTCGATTCCGATGAATGGTTAGAGAGAAACTGTAATTTTAGTACTGTTGTCTCCTGATTTTCTACTCTGCGCAGTTTTCTAATTATTTACCTTTGTCCCAGTTAGCGAATTATTTAGCAAACCTTGCTATTATCAAAGTTGTGGGAAATTTTCTTTAGATGTCCAGAATGTATTCGTTTGCAGCATTTGGTTTAGAGAATTAAAAGTTATGTGCAGAACAGTGAGCAGTTCAGAGCTTTAGACGAATTTCGGGTGATGGGCGAATTAGTTTATGTTCACTCGGACAAGAGAATTGTTTGGGCATTCAGAAGATACCTTTGTGATGGGCGAATTAGTCTACAGGTCTTGAGAGCTCCGATGTTAAAGACATACCGTCAATATCTCGTCAAGGTTAAGGCAAGTGCATGACGAGCTTGTGTTGTGATATGAGCTGCTTGTTGATATGTTCTTCTTGTGTTTGCAACATTCATTCCATATTTGTACTTTCTTGTGTTTCAATGATTCATGATTAATTTCTTCGAGATTCAAGATTCAAGTTATTCATTTACATATCATCCATGTTCCGGTCGATCCGGATGTGCAAGTTGGTTCTTATATTCAAGTTCCTGTGAGTAAATGCTGGCCCCACTTGCTCGGCTTTACCGGTAAATGCTAAGGATGTATTCAAGTGCTGTTTGTTCTAGATGGAAACTACTATTTCATTGGATATTCGTTTCAAGAAGAGTTCCTTTTCCTTATTTTTCGTCTTTCATCATATTGTATTTGTTCTTTCAGCTCTAATTGTACTTGCTGAGTGTTTTTACTCACTCTTGTGTTTCATTTGGTTTTTAAGTATGAAGGACCGAGTAGGCGACCGAGGGGGGGGGGGGGGGGGTGAATGGGAGCCGATAAAAATTCTTCGAAAGAACTCGGCCTATGTCCCGACCCGCCTCAAGAACAATCACCAAGATCACACACACATATGAGAAGTGTTGTGTTGACCCTAGGAATGATTGTGGATGAGATATAAGCACTTGCGGAAGCAAACCAAGCGAACACGCACTCAAGGAGATGAACCGACGAAAAGATTACAGAAGTCCCCACCGGATATTCCGGTAATGAGCCGGAGTGTCCGGTACCTGATTTTTTCGAGTACAGAAACCTCCCACCGGAGTATCCGGTATGTAGCCGGAGTATCCGGGCCTGGAGAACTCGGAAAATGAAGTTTCCTACCGGAGTATCCGGCACTATGCCGGAGTATCCGGCCCTGTCATTTCAGCACGCGCGCAAGCTCAAGAAAAATCTCGAAACCGGGTCAAACGACCTCCAAAAATCACGAAATTTGAACCATAGCTTCGTCTTGAGATGGGGAACAACATCCAAGAGGATTCATCTCAAAATCCCTACAAAATCTCCACGGATTTTGAATCTTATCAAGAACCTAGGGTAGGGATGAACTTGAGAGGGAAACTTCACCAAATCATCAAATCGAAGGTGCTCGTCCCATGGATTCGGTTAAGGACCTACCAAGGATTGTTCTAGCACATCCTAGCACCAAGATCCCTCAAGAAATCCGCCCCAAAACGCATCACAAAAGGCGAATCGAAAATCACCCGAAAATAGCTCCGAAAATGGGGAAAAAGATAAATTCGGGAATTAGATGAGGAGGACGAACAAGAGCACGAGATTGATTCAAACAAACTTCATTCCATTGATTCAATCACGAAATCCATAGGTACAAAGCTAGGGCGCCGCCCTCTTCCTCCCTCTCTTGTTGAAAGTTGAAGATACAAGCTCTCACCTTGTTCCCTCTCCTCTCATCTCTCTCTAGCTCTCCCCTAGTTAGTCCTATCCTCTAGATGCAAATGACTTGGTCCCTCAAGGCTCAAGGTGGCCAGCCAACTCCACCTCCCTATATGGGCATTTTCTCTTTCCCAACTTACCCCTAAGGTATTACATACTCCCACCTACCACTAGGGGCAAAATCGTCCAACTCTTTTTCCTTCGCCCGAACACCATCGGGCCCTTCACGACTTCGCTTCGCCTCGACGCAACCTTCGCGATGGTGCCACGTACACCACCATGCGCCGCCGTCGGTTTTGAGGCCCAAACCGGGAAACCGTCCGCCCGCCGGTTTTGAGGCATAAACCGGGAAACCACCTCGATGTCGACGCGTGTCACCTCGTCCCGCGAACCTTGCCGTCAAGTCTTCTCGTCCCAGCCCGTCGGGACCCTTCACTTGACTCGGCCTCCCGTTCGCCTCTTGACTTGGTCAACCCGCCGTCTTCATCACCTCCACGGTTTTGAGGCCAAACCGCGAAACCTTCCGTGCTTCTTGTCCGCCATGTGTACGGTGTGGATCACCCTTGACCTCACCCGGCCTCTCGATCGCCCGGACCCAAGCCTCCGCTTGTTCCTCCCGATCCTCTCGCCGTTGACCATCAAGTTGACTCCATTGACCTACACACCATTAGACAAGGAAACACATTTCTCCATCTCCTCCATACTTCCCATCACCTTCACCAACTCAGGTTAGCCATAAACACAATCAATATACATGCTCATGCAACCCTCAAAATCCCGCAATTCAAACCCGAACCTCAAGTTCAACTCAAACTCGTTCGTTGTCAATTACTCATCACATCATGAACCATGGCACATCTCAACATGGTTCCTCAATCTCCCCCTTGATGAGTACATTGACAACAACACCCATCTCAAGAATCCATAGTTTGAAATGCGAAACCAAGAAAGCTAACTCAATGGTCCAAAACCAAGAAAAATGGAAGCAAATGACCATCAAATAGCAAAGGATCACAAAAACCAAGAGTTGGCAAAGAAAGCGACACAAAGTCGCAAAGATCCACAAAGACTCGGGAAAAAGTCAGAACAAAAGAGTTTACAGAAAAACTCCCCCTGAAGTGGTGCAACTTCTCATGCAATGCGAAATGCCCGGATAATCCGGTACTGTACCGGATGATCCGGTGGCCGGATAGTCCGGTAGACAACCGGATAGTCCGGTGGGGGGTTTCTGTCCTGAAAACAAGAAAAGATGCATTTTCGACCAAAACTCCCCCAAAAGCATTTCAAAGGTATTTTCTCCCTTGATATCTATCTGAGATGCAAACTTATCGATATTTCTCCCCCTTTGGCAATGAACTCATCAAGATACAAGAGAGCCAAAAATGCAATGCATGAGGTGGGAATCCTACCAAGCTTCAAAAATCATGTCAACAAGCATTTATCATTGCTATGAACAAGCATAGAACCTTGAAGTGTAAAAGCATGAGCTCACAATTGCACGAAGGCCATAATAGAGAGCATAGCACAAAAACAAAGAGCTAGACAAGCTAAGCATGAAGATTAAATTGAGCAAGATAGATTCAAATTTGCTATATCATGAAAAGCATGGTCACCACATGTATGATCATCCCTATCCAAGGCAAAACAAGCATTAAGTGAATCCATGAAAACTAGCAAGTGTCAATCTCAACTCAAGCAACAAACATTCGGAAAGATGTGCTTTGACAAACGCTCACATATGCAACAAAGACTCAATTTGATCAAGTGAAGATTGCAAGCTTTTGCTTGTCTTTTATTTTTCATCCTCAAGTAACCTTTTATCCAAGCGGAGGGTCGCACGACTGGTTACGGCAAACACCCCCGAGGCTTCAAGGCACCGTATTGGATTTTTAGCATTTTGCACAAGAGATCAAATTGATTTTAGAAATTAAGCACAAGAAGCAAATGAGTATGCCTTTTGGCAAAGGACATTTGTCCCCCAAAGTCCCATCATGAGCTAAACATTTGCAAAGTCCATCCCCCAAACAATAAGTTGCCGAAGTCAAGACATTTTCTGAAACTAGCCTTAAAACAAGTCTTGACAAGGATAAAAACAAGCATACACATGGTGAACAAACATAGGCATGCATAGATCATAAGCCTCACAAAAGCCAATTTTCATCTCAAGGTTTAGCTAGCTTGCTCAAATGAAACTATGCCATACTATCTAAAAGGTCTACTAAGTTTAAAAGCATGCTACTAGCAATCACACAACTTAGCTCAATCTCAATCATAGCAACAATAAATACAAGGAGACATAAAGGTTGAAGCTTCTTCTAAAGATGCATATTATACATGATGCTTATCTTACAATGCAATGCAAATGCGAGAAAAGTAAGATACATATTACAAAGAAGCCAACTCCCCCTCAAACAATGCCATAAGGATAGCAAACACCAAGTTCCCCCCGAAGAAATGCAAAGCGCTCGGCGTCTAGGGGCTTGGTGAGGATATCGGCTAATTGGTTGTGGGTATCAATGTATGTAAGCTCGATGTCCCCCTTGGCAACATGATCTCTCAAGAAGTGGTATCTCACCTCTATGTGTTTGACTCTCCCATGTAGGATAGGGTCTTTGGATAAGCATATGGCACTAGTGTTGTCACAAAAAAGTGGAACACTCTTGTAGGTTAACCCATAGTCCCTCAAAGTGAAAGTCATCCATAGGATTTGGGATAAGCAACTAGCAGCAGCAACATACTCAGCTTCGGTTGTGGATTGGGCTACGCCAGATTGCTTGCGAGAAGACCAACAAACAAGAGAAGACCCAAGAAAATGGCAAGTACCCGAAGTGCTCTTCCGATCAACTCGACACCCAGCAAAATCCGCATCCGAATAACCACAAAGAGAAAGTGTAGATGATGCAGAGTACCAAATGCCGAATTCAAGGGTGTACTTGAGATACCTGAAGATGCGCTTCACCGCTTGACGATGAGACTCCCTTGGTGAAGATTGGAAGCGAGCACAAAGACACACCGCGAAGTGTATGTCGGGCCTTGTCGCCGTGAGGTACAAGAGGGAGCCGATCATGCTCCGGTACTCCCGCTGGTCCACCGCTTCACCATCAAGATCCGGATCGAGCACGGTGGAAGTGGCCATCGGGGTCGACATGGGCTTGGCATCCGACATGTCGAACTTCTTCATCAAGTCCTTCGTGTACTTGGCTTGATGAATGAAGGTACCCTGCTTGCATTGCTTGATTTGAAGACCAAGGAAGTAGGTCAGCTCGCCCATCATGGACATCATGAACTCATTTTCCATCATTGCCTGAAACTTAGACACAAGCATGAGATG
This sequence comes from Eragrostis nindensis, assembly GCA_012490785.1. Classification (NCBI taxonomy): domain Eukaryota; kingdom Viridiplantae; phylum Streptophyta; class Magnoliopsida; order Poales; family Poaceae; genus Eragrostis; species Eragrostis nindensis. The sequence goes on from JAAXCT010002753.1 coordinate 29,338, forward strand.
AACCACCAAAGATGATATCATCCACGTATATCTGAACCAAAAGAAAGTCAGTGCCATGCTTGAGGGTAAACAAGGTTTTGTCCACACACCCCATCTTAAACCCGCGCTCTAGCAAGAAGGTTTTCAGCCTAGCATACCATGCCCTGGGTGCTTACTTTAGCCCGTACAAAGCCTTCTGAAGCTTGTACACTCGGTTTGGGTACTTGGGATTTTCAAAGCCTGGGGGTTGCCTGACATAAACCTCTTCCTCTATGTAGCCGTTTAGGAAAGCGCTTTTGACATCCATTTGGTAAAGCTTGAAGCCCTTAGACGCAGCAAAGGCTAGCAAGATTCTAATGGCTTCTAGACGCGCTACGGGAGCAAAGGTTTCCCCAAAGTCTAAGCCCTCAACCTGGCTAAACCCCTGAGCCACAAGCCTAGCTTTGTTTCTCACAACTAGACCATCCTCACCTTGTTTGTTCTTGAACACCCACTTGGTTCCTATCACATTCACATTGGGAGGAGGCTCAACAAGGGTCCAGACTTTGTTTCTCTCAAAGTTTGCTAGCTCCTCATGCATGGCATTGACCCAATCGGAATCAGAAAGAGCGTGTCCAACATCTCGAGGTTCAAAGGAGGCAACAAATGCAGAATTTGTAAAGCATGCGAGATGAGCAGACCTCGACCTTGTTGTCCTTTCATTTAGATTACCGATCATTTGGTGGGGAGGATGTCGACTTTGGATGTGTCGAGGGGCCTCTCTCTCGGAGCGTACCTCCCCCTCAACAACAGCTGGGGCTTGCTCGACGACGGCTGGAGCTGGATCGACGGCCGCCGAAGAGGATGTAGATGCTACGGGACCCTCTGCTTGAACTGTGGAAGCAGGGACCGGCTCAGGAGCAGGCGAAGTAGTAGGAAGTAGTGGTTCATCCTCATCTTCACCTGGAGCCGGTAGATCACCGTCTACAAAGATGCTCTCTTCCATTTCCCTGTCACCTGCACACTCAACAACACCACTTGTACAAGGCATAGATTCATCAAAGGTTACATCGCAGGACTCCACGATGGTGTTAGTTTCCAAGTTCAAAACCCTATAAGCATGACCATGTGGGGTGTAACCAAGAAAAATGCCATCGGAAGATCTTGACTCAAACTTATCCAAATTGCCACGCTTGAGAATAAAGCACTTGCAACCAAAAGCACGCAAATGAGAAACACTTGGCTTCCTCCCAAAACGTAGCTCATAAGAAGTCACATTAAGAATTGAGCGCAAGAAAACCCGATTAGAAACATAGCAAGCGGTGCTAATGGCTTCAGCCCAGAACCGCCTCGGAGTCCTATGCTCATCAAGCATCGTCCGGGCCATCTCAACAAGGGTTCTGTTCTTTCTTTCAACTATGCCATTTTGCTGAGGAACACGAGGTGCAGAGAATTGGTGCTCAAGACCATTCTCAAGACAGAAAGCACTGAACGAGGAGTTCTTGAACTCGGTGCCATTATCACTGCGGATAGCTCGTAGTGCACCAGGGAGTTCCTTGAACAACCTCAAAGCCAAGCTCCGAAAGTGATGAAACACTTCATCCTTGCTCTCAAGAAAGAAGACCCAAGAGTAGCGAGAAAAATCGTCAACGACCACAAGAACATACCACTTCCCACCAGCTGAACGAACCCGAGCAGGACCAACAGTGTCCATGTGAAGCAATTGCCCAGGCTGCTCAGTCATCACCAAATTGATTGGTGGATGAGAAGCGGCAACCATTTTGCCATGACGACAAGGTGCACAAACAAGGTTTTTCTCAAATTTGAGCTTAGGCAATCCTCGGATCAATCCTAGGCCACTTAAGCGACACAACAAGTCAAAACTCATGTGACCCAGTCTCCTATGCCATGTCCAAAGCTCAGAAGAAGGTTGAGCGAACAAACACTTGTGAGAACCAGAAGAAGAAACAAAATCAGCACGGAAAACTCTGTCAATTCGAGAAATATTGCAAATCAAAGCACCAGTCGAATCAACAACGCGAGATGCATTCCTCTTAAAGATCACTTCATTGCCATCATCCAACAACTGAGAAACAGAAAGTAGATTGTACTTGAGATGCTCTACTAGGGCTACTTCCTTGAGAGTGAATGAGTCATTTACCTTGACAGCGCCAATTGCTTTTACTCTACCCTTTTTGTTGTCCCCGAATGTCACATAGTCAATTTGCTTCACGGGGGTGAGGCTGGAGAACCATCTAGTATCACCGGTCATATGGCGCGAACAACCGGAGTCCATCAACCACTTGTCCTCCAGGCCTCCATCAGCTACCTACATAGAACGTGAAGAAAAGATCGAGGGCTCAGTGCTGGGGTTAGAGAGATAAGCTTTAGGAATCCAGCACCTAACCACACGACCTGCAGAAGTAAAAACAGTTCTATGCACTTGATCATTGGAACGCACGGGACGAGTACCACGATAGGGACGACGTGGTCCGTCAAAGCGTCTAGACTCACGCCACGCGTCACGGGGATACAAGTCATATGAAGGATGACCATATCCACGCTGGGATGGACACCACGAAAGGGAAAACGTGGGCCATCAAAGCGTCGTGACTCAAATCCTCTGTTTCGTGAACCAAAGTCATATGAGCGATGACCAAGTCCACTGTAAGCACGAGAAGGAGTGTGAGGCGGATAGTCAACATAGGAATGATAGACTGCATTCCTAGCTAACTCAGCTTGCCTCCTTTCAATTCTCTTCCTTCTAAAGCAAAACTCATCCAAATGACCATCCCTACCACAAAACATGCAAGTAAACACATTCTGGGTTTTGGTTTTGGTTGTGTAGGTGGTTTGGATTGTTGCTTTTGTTTCTTGACCTCTCTTGGGTTAAAGGATGGCTTTGGGTTTGATGGGTAGTAGGTGTCGGTGGGTTTAAGTTTCTCACTCTCATCTTGGAGGTTGGAGCTTGGTACAAACTTACCCACATTTTCACTCTCCTTCTCACACCTCTCATAACCCAAACCCAAGTTGTATCCTTGAGTTGAACCTTCCTTAACCCTCAGCAAGTCACTCTCAATTCTCTTTCACTCTCCTTGGTTCTTGTGAGGCGAGTGGTGAGGTACTCAACTTCCTGGGATAACTTTAGGTTCTCATCCTTGGTGGCAACAAGATCACTCTTCAGAGAAACACACACAACACATGGTGGTGGTGTAGCACGAGAACCACTTAGCAATTTTGCCTCTAGCTCTTTGACTTTGGACAATTGACTATCCAAGTCCTGTGTGAGCTTAGGGCAAGTCTTGCAAGCACCCAAGAGTACAGGTCGAGCCTTGAGCTCCTCTAGCTCTTTCAAAGCACTCTCAAGCTGACCGGCAACTTGAGCATGCACATCTTTCAAAGAGACCAAATCACTCATCACAACATCACAAGACTCACACCCTACCATCCTATCCTCATCAACACGAGACTTGAGAAAAGCAAGATCAACATTGGTATCTTCAAGCTTGGACTTTAGCTTACGATTCTTGCGCACAGCCTCAACTAGCTTCTTATCTTGCTCAAGCAATGCAGTACGCAAGTATTCATTTTGAAAGACGAGCTCCTCACGAGTTTGTGATACCTTGCTTGTCTCGGAGTCGGAGTCGGAGTTGGGATCATCCTTTGCCATGAAGCAGAGCCCGGTGAAGTCGGAAGTCTTCTTCTTGTCCTTTGACTTCTCCGGCTTCTCCATCTCCTCCTCAGCGCTTGAGATGTCGTCGCCCGTAGAGTAGTCGACGTCGCTGAGGGAAGCCACAAGTGCCCTTGCGACCACCTTCGCTATCTTCTTCTTGGTGTTCTTGCCCTTCTTGAAGAAGTTGTTCTTCTTCTTGGGTTCTTCTCCTTGGCGGTCGGTGTAGTCGAACTTCTTCTTCCGCTTGGGGCAGTCGGCGATGAAGTGACGAGGATCGCCGCACTCGTAGCAACCACGGGGATCACCACCTCTCCTATCTCTTCTGTTGTTGAAGGAGCGCTTGAACTTCCTGATCAGCAAGGCAAGATCCTCCTCCGGAAGGGACTCCACCTGTTCATCTGAAGCTGCAACCAAGGAAGAAAGAGCAAACTCCAAAGTAGATTTGTGAGAGGGGTTAGTCCCATAAGATGCATTACCATGAGAGTCAGTCATCAAAGCCATACTAGTGGATGCATTGTGGTTCGGACGTGACTTCCTAGAGAGCTCGTGAGACTTGAGCTTGCTATAGAGCTGCTCGCAGGTGAGTGTGCCAAAGTCGGGGGATTCCTCCAGTGCGGAGATCTTCACACCCCAAGTGTTCTCATCTAGTGAGTAACGCAATTGCTTAGCACGCTCATTGTCAGTGTAAACAAGATTACCACAAGCTCTGAGATGACACACTATGGACTCGAATCTAGCAAACGTAGCATCTAGTGACTCGCCAGGCAGCTGTGCAAAGGTCTGGTACTGCCTGTTGTACGAATCTCTACGCATGGTCTTAACTTGGTTAGTGCCTTCATGATAGGAGCAAAGCGTCTCCCATATGGCATGCGCAGTCTTAAGGTGAGTAATGCGATCGTACTCCTTTCTACCGATGGCGGAAAGCAAGATGTTAACAGCTTTAGAATTGTTATCGAATTGAGCGATCGCACCTTGCTGCGCCGTCTCCATGTTCTCCGGAATCTCGTAGTCGGTTTGCACAATGGTCCATATCCCAATGCCTTGACTCATGAGATAGGCTTGAGTGCGAGACTTCCAATAGGGAAAATCTTCCCCATCGAAGACCAAGAGCTTGATCGCACCTTTCTCCATGTCGCCTTCGGATCACAAAGCCGGTTAAGCTCAACACGTGATCAAACCGGCTCTGATACCAATTGAAGGACCGAGTAGGCGACCAGAGGGGGGGGTGAATGGGAGCCGATAAAAATTCTTCGAAAGAACTCGGCCTATGTCCCGACCCGCCTCAAGAACAATCACCAAGATCACACACACATATGAGAAGTGTTGTGTTGACCCTAGGAATGATTGTGGATGAGATATAAGCACTTGCGGAAGCAAACAAGCGAACACGCACTCAAGGAGATGAACCGACGAAAAGATTACAGAAAGTCCCCACCGGATATTCCGGTAATGAGCCGGAGTGTCCGGTACCTGATTTTTTCGAGTACAGAAACCTCCCACCGGAGTATCCGGTATGTAGCCGGAGTATCCGGGCCTGGAGAACTCGGAAAATGAAGTTTCCTACCGGAGTATCCGGCACTATGCCGGAGTATCCGGCCCTGTCATTTCAGCACGCGCGCAAGCTCAAGAAAAATCTCGAAACCGGGTCAAACGACCTCCAAAAATCACGAAATTTGAACCATAGCTTCGTCTTGAGATGGGGAACAACATCCAAGAGGATTCATCTCAAAATCCCCACAAAATCTCCACGGATTTTGAATCTTATCAAGAACCTAGGGTAGGGATGAACTTGAGAGGGAAACTTCACCAAATCATCAAATCGAAGGTGCTCGTGCCATGGATTCGGTTAAGGACCTACCAAGGATTGTTCTAGCACATCCTAGCACCAAGATCCCCCAAGAAATCCGCCCCAAAATGCATCACAAAAGGCGAATCGAAAATCACCCGAAAATAGCTCCGAAAATGGGGAAAAAGATAAATTCGGGAATTAGATGAGGAGGAAGAACAAGAGCACGAGATTGATTCAAACAAACTTCATTCCATTGATTCAATCACGAAATCCATAGGTACAAAGCTAGGGCGCCGCCCTCTTCCTCCCTCTCTTGTTGAAAGTTGAAGATACAAGCTCTCACCTTGTTCCCTCTCCTCTCATCTCTCTCTAGCTCTCCCCTAGCTAGTCCTATCCTCTAGATGCAAATGACTTGGTCCCTCAAGGCTCAAGGTGGCCAGCCAACTCCACCTCCCTATATGGGCATTTTCTCTTTCCCAACTTACCCCTAAGGTATTACATACTCCCACCTACCACTAGGGGCAAAATCGTCCAACTCTTTTTCCTTCGCCCGAACGCCATCGGGCCCTTCACGACTTCGCTTCGCCTCGACGCAACCTTCGCGATGGTGCCACGTACACCACCATGCGCCGCCGCCGGTTTTGAGGCCCAAACCGGGAAACCGTCCGCCCGCCGGTTTTGAGGCATAAACCGGGAAACCACCTCGATGTCGACGCGTGTCACCTCGTCCCGCGAACCTTGCCGTCAAGTCTTCTCGTCCCAGCCCGTCGGGACCCTTCACTTGACTCGGCCTCCCGTTCGCCTCTTGACTTGGTCAACCCGCCGTCTTCATCACCTCCACGGTTTTGAGGCCAAACCGCGAAACCCTCCGTGCTTCTTGTCCGCCTTGTGTACGGTGTGGATCACCCTTGACCTCACCCGGCCTCTCGATCGCCCGACCCAAGCCTCCCGCTTGTTCCTCCCGATCCTCTCGCCGTTGACCATCAAGTTGACTCCATTGACCTACACACCATTAGACAAGCAAACACATTTCTCCATCTCCTCCATACTTCCCATCACCTTCACCAACTCAGGTTAGCCATAAACACAATCAATATACATGCTCATGCAACCCTCAAAATCCCGCAATTCAAACCCGAACCTCAAGTTCAACTCACACTCGTTCGTTGTCAATTACTCATCACATCATGAACCATGGCACATCTCAACATGGTTCCTCAAAGTACCTGTTAATTCAGAGCATGCATTGGAGGGGAAATAGAACATTCCTTTGAGCACAACCACATATCTTCACATATATATAGTATCAATAATAGTTATTATATTGTTCATAATTGCTGAGATGATTGGATTGTCGCATTCAACTTTTCATGGTTTAGACTTGGTGCTCTGGGTTGGATATAGCTTATCTACTCTTATTTTGTTTATTTGGGTGCTGTCTGTGTGCCGCGGATAATAGAATTTACAGAGGAGACTTTGTCGAAAATTCTAATATTTTCTATACTTAGTAGGATTTTTTATGTGTCTGTAGTAACCTCCAAGTTAGTAAAATCTGAGGTGTTACACTCGGTCTTTAGGCAATCTGCAAAAAGGTATTCTGCGTGCCCTAACTTTTTGTTTTACTATTTTGATGTTCTAACTTTAATTTCTCCTTTTCTGATCTGGCCTGGATGTGCAAGAAAAGTTTTAAAATACTCATTGGTGCTATAGGGTATTGGATTCACATCCAGCAAGTTGTACAACCCTAGAACCTCAAAATGTTTGATTCATCAGTATAGTATTATTAATTTCTCTGTGACGCACACATGAAGAAACAGTTATTTGCTTTTTGACCAAATTAATATATTACTTGCAGGGTTCTCTAACGACTGAACTAATTGAATATATATTTCATAAAAGCATATGAGCGTGGTCTTCTATGAAAGCTATATTAGATCTGAGATCTATGTTTATTATTTTCATATAAGACGTGATGTATTTGTCCATGGTTAATTATACTTCCATTCATTTGATGGTGATTTCGAGGTGTAGTTTAACCATCAATAGAGTCCATAATTTATCCATTAATGTTCTAAGTTGATGATTAGCTATTTTAACGAATTTAAATGTTAGGATTCAGCAAGTTCTATGATGCTTGGTCTTGATTCTATTTCTATCACACTAGTTTAATTTTATATTCACTGTGGCATGCATGTACTTCTCCTATTAAATTAAGTGAATCCACTTCCAAATCCATGATAATTCATTGTGGGCAGCTTGGACGTATTACATATAGGTTGAAGTTTTATCAATACAAACTATCACCATATATTTCAAATCTCTTTTTCACTTCAACGTACCTTTTGCAGTTGTTTTTAGGACCAATCGATTCAATTGAGTTCCTCACATGTCAAAAAGTCATCGTTGTTTTATTGCAATATTTTTTTCCTTTTACATCTTTATATATTGGGCCATAGGCCATAGCAAACCCTTTGCTCTATTTAAACTATTTTCACCTTTGCTTAACTCAGAAGGTTCAATTCTTGTTCACTACCAACTGAAGGGATTGTCATAGGTTGCCAAATGCTTTATAAATGAATCAGCTTTTGTTCTCTAGAGCTCTGGAAAATATGTCACGCAGAACCATTATGGATTTTAATTTTACAAAGATAATTAACTACTCTACTTTTATTTATAGATAATGCACAACTCAGTGAGCTATTTGCGTTTTCCTCTCTTATTATTATCGTGAAATGAAGCATTTTACTAGATTGTTGAATAATACGGATATTTTGTATTATGAAGAGTAAAACACTTACCATTTTTCCATATTTCTTTTCCGTTGCCTGAGTTGCTCATGCATCCCTTCTTATCAATAGTTTGCATTTAAAAAAAAGGTTTTCTTATCTATAAAGATGTGCTAATATTACATAATCTACTTTTGTTATCAACTAAATTTATGTGAGGGAGGTCCTATTTCACATTATTACTATGTTAGATTTTTTCCAAAGCTATATGTGGATAAGAAGATGTTTGGATGCATTGGATGAAGGGAAGTTTGTATGCGCTATGTTTATTCCTTGCTAACTTGGCATTGTCAGTGAATCGTGTCTACCAAAAACTAGTACATATGTATGTGACTTAATTAATAAATGAGTGCCAACAAAGGAGTTACGTTTGTTAAGCTTTGAATTTACACATTTTAATAGGACAAAAAAACAAGTTAGATATCTTACTTAGACTCATTCATTTAGGAACAAAAGTGTTTTGTACATAGTACTTCAGGAAATTAAAATTTTTAAAGCTGTGCACAAGGGTCGGCTGTTTGAAAAAATTTTGTGAAATTTTTCAAAATTGATAGAATCGTCTATGATTAGTTACAACTGAGAGTCAGCAAGTATATCTGATTGGTTCGTTTATCATTACTATTGAAATGGTACAAAAATTATAGCATGGCTTTGTCAGTGGTACTATTTTTTTTACGATCAAGATATAACGATATACTACAGTGAGGATGGTACGACAAAAAATCATATCATATAACCAAATATATGAATTATTGTAAATTTAGTTTCTTAAGCTTAACTAATATGTTCAAATTACTAGCCCGTGCAAATATTGCGCGGGTTGACGGGCTAGTGTACCAAGAACACTTGGTATCAAGAAGGCTTGCCGTGAGATCCTCGCCGATCGATACGGCTTTGCCAGCGTCTTGCAGTAGTCCCACCGGCCGGCCGAGCCGCACAGCACGCGTGCGGTTCACCACGAAAATCAAATCGTGGGGGAATCGGAGCGGCCATCAGCGCACGGGGTAGGAGGCTCACTGCTGCCGCTGACTAAAGAAATCGGCCAGGAAGTGGCCGTTGGTACGCCGGAGAAGAGATGCAGTGCGGTGGTGTAGGCCACAGTCGATTTGTTTCTTCCGGTTCAGTTTAGAGCACTTGGGAGGCGACTATATGGATTATGAAACTGCCCCTTGCTTTATTAGCACAAAGAGCTATAATAATCCGCAGGGGAGGAACCTATAATTCCTTTCAAAGCACCGTAACATGTCTCATGGTCAATTAATTAAGGAGGTAGTTCTATATATAGAGGCTGGGGAGCAAACATGGCTAAAAAGATCAAAAGAAGGAAACCAGTCTCTTTTTGAACATAAATAAAAGTTGTATGCACCTTGAACAAGCTGGTCTAGGTTGCAGACATCTGCCGAGGCATAGACGGCCCGGCCGTCGCGGAGGCAATTGGCTAGGAGCTCCTCCGTCTCGCCACGGCCGAGCATGATGGCGGGGGCGAGGTCGGCGACCCGTACGCGCCACTCTCCGCAGCGGAGCAGCGCGGCAACCAGGTGCCTCGCCATGAATCCACGGCCGCCGGTCACTGCGCACCACCTCGTTCCCGGGTGGACAGAGCTGTCATCAGCCCGGGATTCCATTGTTCTGGCGAATCACACGATCGAGACGAGTGCGCGCAAGCTGTAGTCCGCCTTGCTAGTTCTTGCATATATTTTTATAGCCTGATGTCGATATATAATCGTGTACACAATTGCGGGTGTCGATTTAATTAGCGCTAATAATTGATCGATCAATCAATCTATCTATTATCTTAGTATTTGAAGGTCCCAAGAAGCCACCACGTTCGTTCTCAAGGCCATAAAATTACCACTTTAATCGAAAAAAAGAAAAGCTACGAGCCGTTGGATTTTATGAACATCTAACGATCTAGATTAAACAGCATCCTCATATCAAATAATTCATAATAAAAATAATTTGGAATAGAACTATAGAAAAATAGTAGCTTGATTTGGAGTCCACATAACATACTGTAATGAAGAGTCGTAATTAACGTCCTGGCATTGGATTTTGTCGAAAGAAAAATCCGGCCAGGAGGAAGACTTATTTATTTTGCACGCAAGAAAGGTGGACTCCAGAGTCCTGTCCGAAATCATACTTCAGCATCCGAATATAATATACATTACTGCGTGGTAAAGATTGAAAAGCAAGGAGAGGGAATGCATCCACAGTGAAGATTCGTACAGGGTGAAAGGAAATGGCATGTCATCTTGCCTAGAAAGAAACATATATGGAGAGATGGACAAAGAAATACTCGATGGCAAGGATCAGCATAAGAACAAGAGGCCGTTGTACGGATACACATCTGCATGTGTCAAAGTTGAGTTGTTATTTTTTATTTCTCTTTTCCTTGCCGATGAAAGCAAATCATGGGTTCATGGTGTCGTGTAGTCAGCCTTTGTGGTCCGTCAAACCTGAAATTAATGGGTGCCACAAACGTCAAATCTTTAGTGTACACGACACTAGGTCTTGACTTTTCTCGCAAAAAAAAAAGGTTTCGACTTAAAATGTGATGGGTGCTAGCTATATTGTGGCCCGTAACCTATTACAGGACCAAGAAATAGATAACGCTTCTCGATGTTGCCTCTCACATTTTTTGGAGAAAATAGGTGATGGGTCATGATGTTGCCAATCACCTTTCTCTTCCAGGTATTAGATGACAGCCTCAATATTGCTCGTAACCTTCAGACGGCCCCAGGCCAGACCGCGTACAAGATAACACCACCACAACCTTTCACTCTTCACCCACATGCTCTTGAGCCTAAATAACCATATCTTGGTCTCGGGAAATGATGATGAGGGAGAAAAGAAATGAACAGGGAGCTGACCAGTTGCTAATCCCAAATCTTCACTAACGTAATTCTCCTTTTCCAAAGCTCTATGAGACTTCTAAGCTTCAGCTTCTCTGGACCCAAGACTTCACGATCTTTCCTGTCAATTTGCTCCGTGGCATCATTTGAACGATGGGTGAAGATACTATGAACGTACTAAACCGTGGCACATCATTTGAACGATGGGTGAAGATACTATGAACGTACTGCACTAATCTGGCCATTGATGTTCCTTTCCACGTGGTTAGCCCAAACTCACGTGTCCCCATCTCACAGTGCTACCTCCGTCGTTAAACTACACTAGTCCTGTCCAGGCGAAGGCGGAAGTCGTAGACGAGTGCTACCACATAGCCGGTGATGCTGAAGTAGCGAAACGACGGATGAGGGTCGTTCCCGCGCACAACAGGTGTGCCTGTGGCGAAGATGAGACTCTGGGCTACAGCGGGGGTCGCTGCGCCAGTCCATCAGTTGGCAATAGCTTGTTGTCCATCTTCAAGACAAAGCTGTTGCGAATGATTGGCCTCGTCCCCGTCAAGGCCATGCAGCCGTCGAGAGAGATGGGGAAGAAGGATACAATCGCGACTTTCTTTTTAGATAGTTTATCAATGAGCCATGCGTACAAGCAAGCGGGAAGAAGGAACGATGGGTGAAGACACTACCCATGCGTACAAGCAAGCGGGAAGAAGGAACGATGGGTGAAGATACTACCAACGTACTAAACTAATCTGGCCATCGATGTCCGTTTCCACGTGGTTAGCCCAAACTGACATGTCCCCATCTCACCGTTCTACCTCCGTCATTAAACTACTAGTATAGACAGGCGCACGAACTGCACGGATAATTTTTTTCTGAAAACCTTCCTAGCATCTATTACATATATAATTAATCAAGAAAATAATCATTCACGTTCGCTTTCAAAGACTAGAAATTATTACCACGTTAATCAGAGAAAATAAGAATAAAAAAAATTATCCACCACTGTCATTATGAACATTTTAGTCTAAAATACCATCAAACATATTTCTTTATTAATTACCCACCACGCAATTAAGAGTCCAAAAAAAATTCAGAAAATAAAAATAGCCAAAAGTAACCCCCTAATTCCTATTTCAAATTTACCCACAATACCATTATGAGTCCAAAAATAGCTAAATTTGGAATAATAAAAATAGCCAAAATTACACCAAATTTCTGTTTCTAGATTACTCACTTTCCCAAATTTGGATTAATAAAAAATAAATTTTAATATTCTAAACACAAATGAATGTAAATATAATTTCTCTTTAAATTATTGGGAAATACACCTTAGAAAAGCACATGGAAAATATATACAATAATAATTTAAATTCATATAGTTAACTAAAACTTGACATGAAATGCATTTTTCATTAGGGTCCAAAATCTTCCTTGGGCCAGATACAATTTAGTTGAAACATGTGTTGCAATGCATTATTTTCTAGATGTGTAATGCATTAATGGTTAAACACTAGCAATATTAATCTTCGATAAGTAAATAGGTAACAAACATATGTATGCATATCTATCAAAAAAGGAAACAAAGCAAAATAATTTACAAAGTGTAAAGGGCACTTTTAACGTTACAATATTATGGAACTTAAAGTGTAAAGTGCAAAGCAGATCGGTTTTCGTTTTAAGTTTTAATGTTCGGAAATCTACAGATAGGTGGAGATGTGCGGTAGAGGTTTTTTTTTTTTTTTTTGACAAACGGTATAGGGACTTTGAGGAGGTTGCGTTGCGTGAGGACATTTTTTACAGTGGTAATGGTTTTTTTTTACAAACAATTATAGGGGTATTATGGGAAAATATTTTTATAATGGCAATGGTGGGTAATTTTTCTTTTTTTATCTTATTAATGTTTTAATTTCTAGGCCTTGAGAGCGAAAGTGAAGGCTTTTTTTTTTTGGTCAATTAATATGTTAATAGATTGAGAAGTTAGCTTTTCAATTATCATAACCTTTGATGTATAAAAATTCTCAAATGAAATCTATATTGGCGAAAGGGGTCTTGGCCTAGTGGTTAAGACATCCGAGTTCTTGGCCTAGTGGTTAAGACATCCGAGTAGCACCTCTCAGGTCCTGGGTTCGACTCCCTATGGGAGCGAATTTTCTAGGATTTAATGGCTTTGTGCTTTCAGCTGTAGGCGACGTGGCCGTCGATAGTGAGGCGCCAGTGGTGACTTCGTTAATTTCGTGGATTTGCCGGCTCAGTCTTCGAAGATGCTCATAGGGGTAGGGTTTGCGTATGTGCGTTCATTGGGATGAGTGTGCGTGCGTTGTGAATGTCTGAGTTGTACTGTGTAATCACAAAAAAAAAAATGAAATCTATATTGGGAGTTTCATCAAGGAACAACTTTCTCCATGGTTCACAAGCCGGAGGACTATTTACTGGACTTCAAAGTACGTATCTGAAACTAGCTAGGCACGTATGGTTATCTCTGTATTTTCTTGGGCTTGTGCTACTATACTAGTACTTGCGTGTAGGCAGAAAGAGTTATTCTTGTTACAAGAAATTAATAATTTAATCCGTGACGAACAAATTATTTTTCTAAGAGTAGGTCATTAGTCACCAAAAAATTACTTTCAAAGATAATTTTCTAAAAAAATGTGAATATAGCCATCTCTCCTCCTTGTCCAGTCGCCTACTCGCCTTGCGGATCGAATGTCATTCTTGTGGTTGGCCACGGCCTTGGCCGCTTGGCGCTACGAAACGACATGTTCGACCATGTTGCTCTCTCCCTTTCTCTCCCATGAGCAGGGATCTCCCCATGTGTGCTCGTGCCACGACTGTACAGTGTACACCAATAAGCTATGGAACAAATCTACATAGAGATCAAATCGGCAAATGGTACTCGCCAAATCGCCAAGAAAACTGGCGCCCCTACTTTAGTTATTTCTGGCTGTTGCAAGTACCGTGCTTCCCACACCGATAGTGACCAATATGATTGCTAAATATGCAATTATGGGTTGCGGTATATTTTAAGGCAACAGCATCTCTGTAATGTGCTACTCACTACGGGAAACAGGGCCGCCCACGGCGAAAATTAGCCGGCAAATGGCTCTTTGCCGAGTGCCATTTTTCGGGTACTCGGCAAACGGTTTGCCGAGTGCCCACGTGGCACTCGACAAAAAAAGGAGGATGATGGCCGAGCCGCCGTTACTCCCTGTTTTGCCGAGTGCCGTGGGCCCAGGCACTCGGCAAAAGCCATTTGTTTCCCAAGTTGGGAAACGGCACTCGACAAACATGGTAGTTCAAATAGAAGTTGTCCACAATCGAAAGTTCACCAAATGCAAGCACAATAGTTGTTGGTTCATAGTAATAGAAGTTCAAATACAACTACAAGTTTGTTGACGAGGTGGACACGGTGACCAAGTATGTTGAGGGGAAATGGGATTATTAGATCCCGCCATTGATTCTGCAAGAAGAAGAGATTGCATGTGTAAGACAAGATTTAAGATAGAAGCATAGTAGCTAAAACATTCGATTACTTCATTGTACCATACTTGAAAGTAAGAAAATAAAAGTACAAGGATCTTAAGTGACTCACCGAAGTGCCTGTAGGAGGAGTGCCAAAAGGAGGTGGTGGAGGGAATTGCCCTGGAGGCGGCGGCGGGAACGTACCAAAACTTTGCATGTAATGGTCCATCATCTCCCTCATTCGCTGCTCCATCATCATCTCCGTCATTTATTGCTGCATCAGCTCCTGCATCCTCTGCCGCTCTTCCTCTAACTTTGCCTCCATCTCCGCCCGTAGCTCGGCCTACGATATTTCATCCCAATGTTACAATGCAAAGCAAAACAATGTAAAAATCAATGAACAACGAATAAAACAAAAATAACCTGGACTTGCTCAATCTGGATCTGTGCAGCGCTTGGCCGTGGGCGTATGGGTGGGGCTGAGCCTATGCTCCTTGCTCGGATCTAGGAGAGGGTGGGAGTAGAGGCCGTGTCGATTGTGCTATCACCAATCCAGTACCAGCCATGCTTCTTGTCTCCACCCACCCTCATGACGACCTCTCCATCAAGGTCCTCGGTGCTTGGGTCCCACTCTGGCCCATGGACCTTGCCGCTGATGTGTACCCACTGATGCGGCTATGGATGATGGCGCGGGTCCACCAAGTTATAGTCCACGTCGGACGTCGCCTTGCCCTTGTGGGACAGAGCAAAGGCTTACGACTACACAAACCCCCCCCCCCCCCCCCCCCCCCCCCCCCCCAAGCCCACTGGTTACAAGGGCTTGCTTGGATGACCAAAAGGTACAAGGATATGATGTGCCGAAAGGCACTATAGTTGCCGTAACACTGCAAGAATAACATTTTTCCCCAACAGTTTGTTGTAAGTGGCCGACAGTTTTCTGTGTATTTGGCTACGCATGCACAATAATTGTGGCCAATGAGATTGTAGGGAATTAAGTTGTTGGGAAAGTACAAAAACTGTAGGGTTAGACACTAACTTGTACTAGAACACTGTCAGCCATTAGGGAAAAAAAGAATAGGAGGGCTAAAACTGTCAGCCACTCTCAAACACTGTCGGGAAAGACTCATTTTTTAGCGTAAATGCATGGCCATCTCAAGGGACCCACGATACTGGGAAGATTCATGCCCGAAAGGTTTGAAAATGAGCATGCTTTGGGCTTCAAAGGACAAGATTTTGAGTTCACGCCATTTGGGGCTGTGCGGAGAATTTGCCCAGGGATAAACTTGGCGCAGGCCAAAGTTGAGATTTGCTTTGGCTACCCTCCTATACCATTTTGACTGGGAGCTGCCTGGTGGGGCCAAGCCTGAGGAACTAGATATGACTGAACATTTCGGACTAACTGTTACGAGGAAGTCACAGCTGCTTCTACGTCCCATTCTTCGTATTTCCACCTGTGGATGGATAATTAATTACTACAACAAAATGTTTGTATCGAAGTTAGATGATGCACCAATTGCCAAACTCTTGATGATGCATGCTCCATGTGGTGTTCTTTAATTTGAAGGAGATCAAGTGTACGTTCTTTATGTTTGAAAAGTAATACTGGCGTTTGATGTAGTGTTTCGATCACTTCTTCACATGAACGGCTTCGAGCAGCCTGCAAGAATGACACAATGCTTTGGTGCTATCGCTTGCCGAACAACGACATGTCGATTGCTACTGCATGGTGTAATATCTTGTCATCTCCAATGTAGCCTAAAACTCTTTGTAAAACACTTTGATGGACAGGCCATGTGCCTGCCCCCCTATCAATGAATCAGGTGGGGATACCCCCCCCCCCCCCCCCCCTCCCCCGCGTTGTTTATCCAAAAAAAAATACAGGTGTTTGAGTTTTACATGTTCCTCGTTCTTGTATGACAATGAACTTGCTTGTATATCTATGTGCCGCTCTTGGAATGGATTCGATGCTAATCTGGTCTGACAGTAATTCCTTTCCATAGCTTCTGTTCAGAATAATGGAAGGTCTTTTCCATCTCAAACAAAAAGTTTATTTAGTTTGAGCCCTAAAACATGTTGCCTTCATGTTCTCAAAAAAAAAAAATGTTGTCTTCATTCCTAAACTAGCTAACTTCCAGACAAACCCACTGGGGGCGCATCTCCCTTCTGGAATCCATCGGAACACAGTCGAGATTTTCTTTTTTAGATATTGCATACGAAATATTCTGGTTTCTACATCCGGGAATACACATAGCAGAAGGACTGCTAAAAGCAACAATGTCAAAACTATGGACGGGATAGAACAACATGCAAAAAGAGGGGAAACTGATCGAGCAACTGCTACAAGTTTTTCCATACATGACGCTGTAGCTTGTACGTAGACAAGATTATTCTACACATAAGGCATGTGCTCGTTCGCTTTGCATCACTTCTGTTATTCATGCGCATCAGAGGATAAGGGGATGGGTCGTAGGGTGGGTGGTTGGAGATAATATTGTAAGCATCCATGAGCCATGCGTGCACAGGCAAATAAGGACCCATGTGAGCAGCAAGGAATCTACTAATTAAAATGGTTTTGTGACTGTTAAGTAATCCTTAGAAACTAGTCAACTACAAGCGCTAACCTATATTTTTATTAACAACAAATTTATATACATTAACCATGATAATCTCTACTGGCTTGTCATATTATACATTGTATAAAAGAAAACAAAAACCATACTAGTAACAGTTTGACTAATGTGAAATTTTAGGTGTTTACATTTTTCTCTCATTTTTTATTATTGGAATTTCCTTAAGCACTTATAAAATTCCGCTATGATTATTTATCTCAGCTATTGACTAAATATGAAAATTAGATCTTACATCATATCAAATAATATGAACTATCAGCAGGCTGAATATTTTCTTTTCATCCTGACAATGTAAAAACTATGGATGGTTATATTTTTCTCTTATATTTTATTTTAGGATTTTTCTTATAGTTTTGTTAAAATTTTATATGATATTTTGTCTCAACTATTGAGATGATTATTAGATTTCCCGCCTCCACAGCATTTAAGATATACATCGGCAGCATATAACTATTTCCACAAAACACCGGGTTTTGGGACCGGTCAGCTTGCACTAGGTTTTAGTATAATTGTTGCGCTACGCACCATGTTTTGAGATAAAGGAATATCACTTAGCACCACCTTTTACCTCTTACCATGTTGCAACAGGATTAAACAACATGGAAGATGCACAAGCGCATTGATCCCAAATCTAAATAAAAGTGTTAGTTAGGTATTTAGGTTAACTATATCTATATTTTAACAAAGTTTGCTAACATTTTCAGTGGATTATTCCTTATTGAAATGTTACGTATATTATTTAACAAACATCATTTTAAGTCTATCCAAATAACCTTTTGGCATCCCTTTGCTACTTTTTCATATTCGTTATTTTCTATCGTTGTATCCTTAGTGGTACTTCTATCTTATTGGACCAAAATGCAAAGTTAATTATACATTTTCATTAATGAATTTAGGGCCTAACTGATACCACTTATTTTCGGTAATAAGGACCGATGTGTGTCATGTGCACTCATGGACAATGATCAGGCTCAATGCTAAAAAGTGGTGCAAAGAGGAAATGTATATTTTAAAAACGTAAGGCAATGTGATAATGTAACTCCAAAATGCGGTACTTTCAGCATGAGCAGCGCGCGGTGGGCTCCTGACCAAGGCTTGCCGAGAGGTCAGGATGTAATGCGTAGCTCGTGGGGAACCCTTGGTAGATGTTTCCCACAAATAGTGACGAAATTTTCGGTATCGTCATAAAATAAGCGACGACGAGGCATCTAAGTGTGCACGCCATGGGCCAAATCTTCCTCTTGCTCAACCGCTCCCCCTATTTATCGGGCTCATATCCGGTCTCAGACGTATTCCTCGGCCTGCTGCCCTCCACTTTGCTTTTGCGTGGCCCACCTATTGGTGAATGAAACTTTCAATTTTGATACTTGGCACGAAAATTCGTGGCGGCGGCGTGATGCGGTACTGAGAAACTCGATTTGAATGCTGTGCACTCAGCAAAAAAAAAAATCATTTTGGCAGCGGCAGTGTCCCACATGTATTGCTGAAGATGTCAGATTGAAAAATCATGATTGCCATATCCTTCTCCATTGAATTTTGCCTGCTGCCCTTCGAGGTCTCTTGGATGAGCCCGTTTATAAGGCAGTTGCAGAACTGGTTTTCTTCTTTCGGCAACTATGCTGCAGATGGCTGAAGTTAAAATATTTAGAAACTTTGAGAAATACAATCCCAAAAACTTTGTGCAAGCTTGAGAAAACTTTCTCTCCTGCATTCACCTGACGATGCAATCTTTACTGCCTAGTACAGTATGGATGGATGTATCCAGTATAAAAAAAGGCTATGTAAAATAAAGAACTTATATTTATGGACTGTACAACTCCTTTAATTTGAAATAATATATACTTATAGATATATTATTGGTAAAATTGAAAATATTTGACTTAAGACAAACCTTTAAAGACATTATATTTATGCACAGAAGAAGTGTATGCAAGTAGCCGTGACAGCGAGTGAGCCACCCGCTGCTAATGAGCTCATACACTCGGATGAGAGTTTTTTTTTTTTTTTTTTTTATATATACGTAACAACACGCCCGTGTTGCTTGCATGATGAAAGTAATCTCTCTAATTTGGTAGGCCATGGAGCTGTTTGGGCTGCCATACTACTACTACGTCTTGGCCCTATGCCTTGCATTCATCTTCCATGCCATCCTCACCAAGCTCGAGGCGAGCAAGAAGCTGCGTCCCAGGATGCCTCCCGGACCGTGGCAACTGCCGATCATCGGCAGCATCCACCATCTTCTACGCGGCCTCCCGCATCACACCATGCGCGAGCTCTCCCAGCGCCACGGACCGCTCATGCTGCTAAGGTTCTGCGAGCATAAGGCGGTGGTCGTCTCCTCCGCCGAGGCCGTGCGTGCGATCTTCACTGGTGGCGACACTGCCTTCGAGCAGCGCCCGAGCACTCCGGGAATGGATGAGGTGTACTCCGGCCATGGCCGGATGGGGGTCATCTTCGCGCCGTACGGCGAGCACTGGAGGCTGCTCCGCCGGATCCTCGTCACCGAGCTGCTCGGCGCTCGCCGCGTCCAGGCGTTCCGGCGCATCCGGGAGGAGGAGGCCGCGCGCCTCGTCTCGTCGCTCGCGTCCTCGCCGCCGGGCCAGCTCGTCAACGTCGACGAGCTGCTCGCGGGGTTCATTGCCGACTCGTCGGTGCGCGTCATCTTCGGGGACAGGCTGCCGGACAGGGCGGGATTCCTGCAGGTGATGAAGCATGGAACAGACATCTCGTCACTCTTCGACCTCCGCGACCTGTTCCCGTCGTCGCGGCTAGTGCGGATGCTGCCGCGAAGCCACAAGAAGGATCGGCACCAGCAGGAGCTGTTCCGTCTGATTGACGACATCCTCCGTCTCCACGAGGAGAGGAGGGCGGCCGGGGATGGAGATGCCGAGAAGGAACAGGACATGATCGACGTCCTGCTGAAGCTCCAGAAGGAAGGCTCCACGGGACTTTCTCTCACTCCCGGAGTCATCAATGCTCTTGCCATGGTATTAATTCGCCCTCACCCCTGCAACTAATGCTTAAGTATCGATCCGACAACATGAATAGTACTCCAAACTCTTACTGGTTTAATTGCACGTGCACAGGAAGTGTTTGGTGCTGCACTAGACACATCAACCAGCACACTCCAGTGGGCCATGGCCGAGGTAATTGCAGATCCAAGGGTTATGGAGAAGGCACAGCTTGAGATTCGCCGCGTCCTCGCAGGGCGGGAAAGGGTACGCGAGGAAGATCTAAGAGAGGTGCATTACCTGAAGGCAATAGTTAAAGAGACTCTACGACTGCACCCTCCAAGTCCATTCATCCCAAGGGTTTGTCTGGACGACAAAAAGATTCAAGAATATAATGTTCCTCGAGGTACCATAGTTGTCATAAATGCTTGGGCAATATCAAGGGACCCAAAATACTGGGAAGACTCTGAGAGCTTTGTGCCTGAAAGGTTTGAAGGTGAACGTGCTTTGGACTACAGAGGATAGATTTTGAGTTCACACCATTTGGGGCTGGCCGCAGAATCTGCCCTGGGATAACATTCTCCCAAGCAAACATTGAGATTGCTTTGGCCAGCCTCCTATATCATTTCGATTGGGAACTGCCAAGGAACAAGGAAATTGACTTGACAGAAGCCTTCGGGGTTACAGTTAAGAGGAAGGCCGAGCTTCTGCTATACCCCATTCCTCGTATCCCACTTGTAACTGAATAGCACTCGCGAAAAACATGGCAGATACTTCCACGTCGTAAAGTAATGTGAACATTCTATGTAAGCATTAAGCTTGAATAAATGTTGTACACACTATTTATCAAGTTTCTTTTCTGCACGTCGTACCGCATGATTATTGTCTTCACCAACTTTAAAACATCCCACTTGATTCTGACCATTCAGCAAATGCACTCCTTAGGTGCTTGTATGTCTTCGGAATCTATATTTCTGTAGAAGATGCGACGCACTAAAGGTCCTTAATTGCTATTTCTCTCTTCTCTGGTGCAGCCACATCATCACTATTATTTCAGCCGTCCATTCCCTACGATCTATTTGCTGGTCACCGTTGGATCCTTCCAAACACATCCCTTTTCTAAATTCATCTTCCACCGCATCCACTCTTCCATTGCCCCATTAATATTGTGGCAACTGAAAACTACCCATTAACTTAATGGTTTCAATGGCATTAAGATTAATATGCTATCACCCACCTCATGATGGGCTTAATTATCTCAGTTTCTTTCCCTATGCGGCCACACACCATATGCTCAGTAACCAACGAGCATCAAAGAAAGTTAATACACTGCTCTAAAATCTGTACCAATTTACCTCTTGATCTCCCAAAATCTTGACGTATATAAAGCCACACATGGACATTCCAAATCTCCTATCACATTCCACCACACATCAGCACCTCACCATGGATTCATCTACTTTCATTTTTTTTAACTTTAGAATTCAGATTATATGGATTGGCACTGCGCCAACAGATTCTACATGTCAATTGTATTAGCTTTTTCTTTTATTCCTATCTGAAGGATGACTTCCCATTTCGATTCATATGTGCTATTCCCATTTCGATTCATATATGATCCATATGAGCTGTGTTTCAGTGCTATGTGAGGCATTTTTGTGTTTATTGTTTCAATTCAAATTTTGATTTTGTCTCAAAGCTTTATCCCCATTGTCATGTATGATATATACTATGTTAGAATAATTTTGTACATTTTTAATGAATTTGTTTTGATGCTCTTCGCTCAATACATTTGTGACTTGATCAATCAATACAGTTTACATGTTATGCAATAGAAAATTTCGGTGGCCATGCCACCTCTCTACCTCATACATATTTTCATGAAATTTTAAGGCCATGCCACCTCTCTACTTTTATTCTTTGTCATTTCAGTTTTCTGACCTATTCAATGGGCTGTGTACACATTTGGTATTTTCAATGTCCCGCAGCAACGCGCGGGGAATCATCTAGTATACAATATATATAGAGAGTTCTTGTTTAGAAAAAGGAATAGAACATTCTGGAATATACGTCTGAAACCTGGAACATTGTGGTATCCACAAGCTGGAGTTCAAGGTGCCTAGTGAAGCCGGCAAAGAAAGTGGACGGAACTTATTTGCAGATAACAGCTCTCTACATACTGGAGCCAAACGAAGAATATATATGCATTGCGCCGTGGTTGATTGACCAGGATCCTCTAGAATGAAGGATTAATAGAGCAGAAGCAGTGAATACCGGAGACGACATATAGCAGGAAAGGAATGAAGTTTTGAGTGAAACTAAAATGCCTGCCGGGATGCAAGACAAGTTATGTTTAAGTTTGATTGAACTCTGTTTGGGACAAGCACTCTGTTTTCGTCCTGTTGCAGTAGGACTCCGTGTCATCTCTTTTTATTCTGACCCATTGTCACCAGATTCGGGTTCGAGGGGGCGAACAGCGAACCAGGTTTGCTGTCCATACTTTGGAGTCGGGGACAAGCGGGTTCGCTATCAGAATAAAATCTGGAACTTTGTGTGCATGTTCTCCATCATGTCCCCTACACATATGCCTAATTTCAGAATTTTTCAAACTTTCAACTAAATTTTCAAAAGTATTTTCACGATTCAAACCGAATATTTTCCCGATCTTCTGTTCCTTGTAGTAAAGATGCTGCATTACAAGACAAACCCTTGTTCTTAAACATGTGTATATTAAATTCTCGGTGTTCGTTGTAGTAATGATTCCTGCATTAATATACAAGCCCCTTGCTCTTAACATGCATTTATTAAATTCTCAGTCTGAAGCAGGTTTAGAATTACTAGGCCTTCATGTCCCCAACAATTTAAAATACATTAAATTCATTTATTATACAGTTAGTTTAGTGGATACTCTGATTGTTGTTTCCATAATATTCTTGCACTATAGGCCAAACCCTCTCTTAATAACATGTTACCATCATGTTGCAAGCGATCTTTCTTAATTATATCCTTCATGGTAAATCCAAATGAAACACTTCACCCATTAGAGGTACATCCAACTTCGTTCCATATACACACAACAATATTCTTGACTATGTAATGACGATAATTAATTTGGTGATTAAGCATATCATTCAAAATATCTTCATATCTATTGTGGCACGGGGTAGATCAGATGAACATACTACCAAATCCATCAACATTTGGACTCAAATGAATCAAAATTTGGCGTAGCTATGGCAAATAATGGAATCCAAGACTACCAAAAAGAGGCAAGAAGAAAGGGAAAGGGAGGAAAGTAAACCATAGAAGCCCAAGGGACAGTCTAAAGGTCAAATCGACAGGAGTTTTGTTGGTCCATAGAAATGGTACAAAAATTGCCTTAGAAGCATAGAGCAGTGTGATTGGAGACAGAATGGGGAAAGGGTGGTAAGTTCACTTCTGCTTCAACATGTAGGTTATATATTTCTGTAATCTACTTCTTGTCATCTATTCTTGGATGGGGAAGCAAATTAATGCAAAGCGTTGATGAGCCATGAGTGGACTTAGGATAATGAAGGGAAAACGAAGACCATTTCGACCATCAAGGATTCGACCAATTAAAAGTTCTTGTGTTAGGTGATAGAGCTAAAACTACATTACAAGGTGTTGCCTATAGTACAATATACCATGAACTTCTGGTTTCAGGGATCATAGTGTACAACATTTAATATAACAATAATTACATATCTAGCTCTGTATGTGTACCGACAATGTATGTAGTAGATAATCCTCTAGAATATTTAGACGTTTTAGTATGATTTTACTTAACCAGAATTGAAGATCAATGTAACCGTGGTCGATGTCATTTCACTCTTCTGCATTAATTGTAAAACTTTTTCAAATGTACTAATAGAATGGGCGTGCATGTGTAAACGGATAACGTATGTCTCATTGAGAGGAAATCATATATCTTCTACTTTCTCGTGGAGGCATATTAGACAAGAAGAATCTGATATCATTAGGGGAAGAGAATCTTTAATTTTTGTCGTGTAGAGGAAGAGAACATGTCTTGGCACTCATACTTTTGATTCCAATATCATATTAGTTGCTGAGTTGATGCATTCCTAATGCTAATTTCTTAACAACTGTACAATTTTTCAATGGTTAATGTTTGTGTCTGGATAAACCTCTAAAAATGGACATACGATAGCTGAGAGCTAACTGATTTATGTTAAGAAAAGTGGTATCAAACCAATTGATGATAGATAAGCAGTCTTGACTATATACTAACTGTAATAGGATGGGCAGTGGGAGAGAAAAAATCATACTACAAAGCTGAACAAGATATTGATGATGTATTTGATTTCCAATCAACATATTTCAGTACAGACAAATCAAAAGAGAAAAGGTTGGATCCTCACACAAGTTACATATCAAAAGATCCTCGTGGCCCAGTGTCGCCAAAATAAAATGAGGTAGCTTGGAAGATCTTAGATGTTCAGTTTTACATCAGTGTATAAATTATTCCCTCATCAATGAGATTGTTCTCGTCAGACACAGCCAATTACTACGTCCGGTGTCAAAATTTTTGTCGTTTTGGACATTGAAACGGTCTCCAAAACATAACTTTGACTAATACTTTTTTGTATAAACATTTATAACATATAGTTGAAGTGTACTTTTATGAAATCATATTTCAATACAAATCTACTCATGTCATTTCCACAGTTCTAAAAACTTAATACACAAAATTACAGTCAAAGTTCAAAAGTTAGACTTAAGACAACATCAAAACGACAAAATTTTGATACTGGAGGGAGCACAAGTGATTTTTTTTTTCAGTTGCATTGATTGTATTTCAGTTGGAGTGGATCGGAAGAGAGGTATTATTAAAAGTGACAATCAGCCTGTTAGCCGACTGGTTCTTCTAAAAAATTTTAGTAGAGTCCTGTCACAACGACTAAAAGTGCACCAGACTCATGATGAATTGAAAATTACATTTTATTGAATATGATTAGTTTGGTCACATGCATTGATGATTTCGATAAGGATTCTTACACTAGCTAGAAGACAACCCGCCCCCTTCCCCCCACAAAAGTAAAAAGAAAACAAATTTCTAATCGATCAATATTTTGACTCAAATGAATCAAAGTAAAACATAGAAGCCCAAGAAACAGGTAAAAGTTCAACCAACCAGATTTTTGTTGGTCTCCAAAGAAAATAAAAAAAAAATTGCCTTAGAAGCATAGAGAAGTGTGACTGGAGACATAATGGGCAAAGGGTGGATAGTTCACTAATACGTCAGCAGGCAGGTTGCATATTCTTGTGATCTATTGCTTACCGGCTATTATTTTTAGGATGGGAAATGAAGTAATACAAGCATTGATGAGCCATGAGTGCACTTAGGACATGGGAAAATGAGGACAAATCCGACCGTCAAGGAATCCACCAATTAGGATGTTGTGTCAGGTAATATAGCTAAAAGTACATTACAAATTTTTGCTTGTGGTGCAATATACCAAGAATATTGCGTCCGGTTCCAGCATCCGTAGTGTACGACATTTAATTTAACAACAATTAAATCTAGATCTAAATATATACCAAAAGAAATAGGCTAATAATTCTCTAGAGCTTTAGTTCTTTTTGATAAGCTATGATAAGCTTAAATGGATAAGTTGTGTCTCATGGATAGGTAATTATATCTTCTCCATTCTAGTGGATGCATATTAGACAAGAAGAATCATATATACATATATATATATATATATATATATAATTACAAAGCTCGATAAGGTATTGATGATTTAATAGATTCCAATCAACATGTAGCAGTAAAGACAAATCAAATGAGACAAGGTTGTATCCTCACACAATATCAACAGATCCCCATGTCCCAGTGTCACCAAATTCAAAATTGAGGTAGCTTGGGAGATCTTAAATGTATATTTTTACATCGGTGTATCAATTATTAGATCATCAATGAGATTGTTCCCCTCAGATACAACCACTGTGCTAGAGTCACATATACTTTTTCTATACATTACATTGTACTTGATTTTATTTTATTCGAGTGGCATTGATTGTATTTCAGTTGGAGGAAAAGAAAGGTGTTATTAAAGGTGATAATCAGCCTGTTAGCCGACTTGTTCTTCTAAAAGATTCGAGTAGAGTTTTGTCACAAACTACAAAAGTGTACTAGACTCAAGATGAACTGACGATTAAATTTGATTACATGTGATTTGTTTGGTTACATGCATTGATGATTCCAATAAAGATTCTTACGCTAGAAGACAACACCCACCCCCAAAAAAACAAATACCTAATACATCAATATTTTGACTCAAATGAATCAAAATAAAACATAAAAGCCCAAGAATCAGGCAAACGAGCATTTTGTTTATTTAGGACTCCACTCGAGGGGCTTCGACAATTTGACACAATTAGTATTTGACCTCGCCAAAAATAACACTAATTTCATTGTCACTTTGATTTCCATATCCTTTCTCCCTTTTTCTGGATTTCTATTTTCTTTTTCTCACCCAGGCCATGTGAAATGACTGCCATGCCCTTGGGCCTCCTCGTTCATCACATCTGAAACGAACCGCTGTCGACGCTCGTCCCTGGCCTTCACCGTCGCAATCTCGGCCATCTCCCCTGCGCCCATCCCCGCTGCTCTGCGCCTGCCCTGCAGTTGCTTGGCACCCGTGCCCCTACCGGGCCCTCGCTCCTCTGCAGTAGACGTCGCAACCGCCAGCTGAGTCGGAGTCGCCTCTGTCGACTGCGGCTTGGAATGCCGCCGGCTTGCGCTACTGGTTCATCCTGGTGACAGACTGACAGTAAGCGCCATCGAACCGCAACACGAGCAGCAACGAAATCCCCTAAAGCTCGCAAGAATGCCTTTGATTTCGGCAATGTGACTCAAGGGCTTGCTTGTGCAAGATTCAGTAAAATGTCGACCTTCTTGTAATGCTTATCAATGTCACAGCAAAGTAGGATTCCGATTCCTAGCCAAAGGAATGAAATAGCAATTGAAGATAGCAATATGTTATGCTTTCACGGAAACGAACTGGCGTGGCACTCCAATATTCCGTCTAGAAAAAAGAACGGAGGGGAAGACAGAGACCATGCATGGATACGATCAAAACTGATGTCTTTTGACTCGAGGGTATGGTGGTCATTTTACATGCCCTGGGTGAGAAAAGAAAATAGAAATCCAGAAAAAGAGGAAAAGGATATGGAATCAAAGTGACAACAAAATAATTTTCATTTTCGCGAGGTCAATACTAACTGTGTCAAATTGTCGAAACCCGTCGAGTGGAGTCCTAAATAGGCAAAAAGCTCCTAATATTTGAACCCACCTTGGTAGCCCCTTACCACATGATCCATTCTAATCCCCTGAGTAGTTACTCCCATATTAAAAAAAACACCCTAAGTACGTACACATTTATCACTATGAGTATGTTAAAATACACATTATAATGTACTCCAAAGTGCTCAACATGAGCAAACTGAGCATAGCTTGGATGGTTAGGTTCCTTGTGGTGGAGCATGCCACCGGGATTCAAGTCTCTGACTCAACACGGATATTGTATTTATGCTTAATTATTCATTCGGTGGGAGGCAACATCCCTGTCGACAACAAGGCGTATGCAACGACTTCAAGAATCTCAATATCAGCCGGCCTAGTCTCTCGTAGGTGTACATAGGGGTAGGATGTGCATGCGTATGCTATCATAAGGGTGAGTGCTCTTACATGTATTTAATCATCCGCGTAACAAGTGCTCAATATGAAAACAGAGGGAGAGGAGTTCCAATTTTTTAGCATATTTGTGTTTATATGTGTGTTGACTCATTGTGTTCTATTTCAAGTGAAAGAGAAGGTACTAAAGGAGCTGATGGGACCAGCACAAGTTATTATTATGGTGTTGCGGAGAATTGTTCGAGTCCCAAATCATCAAATATATATTAAGCTTATTTACATCATTAATTAGAGCCAAAAAATTGCAATTTTAGTATGCGAAATTAGAGGTTTGGTTATATAACGCTTATTTTATCATGTTCGAATCAAATTGCAATGCAAGTGGATCCTGCCAAACAAGGATATAAAATTAGCATTTAATTTCATAAATGAACGGTCATAGTTGTTGAGATTCGCAGGTATCAACAAAAGATTGGCTTTTGGAGTCCTCAATTATGAGGCCTTCATTTCCACACCGCCCCTTATAATATAATGTAGTTGTAAAACATGAGTCAATAATTTAACATGATTAATTTGTACATATCCTTCTGTTCATTGTAGTAAAGATTCCTGCATCACAAGACAAATCCCTTGCTCTTAGCATGCATGCATTCAATTCTAGCGTGTTTAGAATTGGTCAATGT